>WBNM01015976.1:0-155361 GCA_013399055.1 Ramphastos sulfuratus | reverse complement strand
AGCCTTAAACCAGCACAATGTCATGAAGGCTCTTGAGCACATCCTGTTAACCACGACAACACATCAGCCAGCAGCACAGCAGACAGTATTAATCTCACCTCACTTGGGTATCTACAATTTCATTGTATAAATCAGAGATAGTGGAGAGAAACAAGTATTTTTCAAGTAAAGTAAGCTGTCTTCTGAAGATCTTTTTCTGTTGACTCTAAAAGGAGCCTGAATTACTAGCTTGTACCTGTAGCTACAAAGAACTAAATTCTCAAGAAATTACTTCCCAGTAACACTATTTTAAAACAGATAAATTCTCCAAGAGAATTTCTACTTCTTTGTAATCCAAATGAGTATAACAGATATAAATTCATAGAATGGTTTGGGTTGAAAGTTCCAACACCTCTGGCACTGGCGAAGACACTTTTTGCTACACCAGGTTGTTCAAGGCTTTATCCAACCTCACCTTAAACACCTCCAGGGAGGAAGAATACACAACCTCCCTGGGCAACTTGTTCCAGTGTTTCACTACACTCACTGTAAAGAATTTCTTCCTAATCTCCAGTCTAAATCTCCCCTCCTTAAGCTTCAGTTCATTCCCTCTTGGCCTACCACTACAAGCCCTTGCAAAAAGTCCCGCCCCAGCTTGTAGCCCTCCCTTCAGGTACTGGAATACCCCTATAAGGTCTACCCTGAGCCTTCTCTCCTCTAGGCTGAACAGCCTCAACTCTTGCAACTTCTGCCTCTCTTCTGCAAACCTTCAGTGAGATTTTCAGTAAATAGTTGATTTAATAATATATAAAACAAATGTCTGAAATACGAAAGAGTTTCCTTCACATAACCAGATCTACTTACTCTTCAACAAGGAAAGTGTATCACACATATATTCTTTAGAACCATAACAATTTGTAATCTTTCACCTCAAAATCAGAGCGTGGCATGGGACTCACACAGTTGCCTATTATTTCTTTCTTACTTAAGTGGTAACATGGTTTCCTAAGACATGACACAGCAGTAAACTATTTGTAAACACTCGCCTGAAAAAGGAGAACACTTGGAACTTCATCCATAAGCTTATGCTGTAAAAAGCCTGGAGCTCTGAAGAAAATTGTTATATGCAGATTTACAAAGGTAAGGTAGGACAGAAGCTACTGAAAGAAAATCTCACCTGTTCTGCTCTTTGTAGCCACAGCACACACAGTCAAACTTCACTGAAAATGAATGCAAGAATAGTTTCTCAGCTTGTCGATCCATTCTTAGGAGTAGAGGCAGTGCAAACACTGGACTCTCCTCCTTACCTTCAAAGATGGGGCAGAAAATATGGTCATTGAACATCTGAAATCAGCTCAGTACTTCAAGAGAAGCCTATTACTATGACTTTAATTCCAGTTATCCCTTAAAGGCTGTGTTTCTAATCCTCACAATGAAGAAATTGATCTATGTTATTAGGTTGTTACCAATGACAATTTAATGACTACAGCATAGTTACAAAGATGAGAATACACACTCTAAAAAGCAAGAGTCAGGAGACAAATCAGCAGATCACACTGTAAACTCTGCATGTCACCAAAACAATAAATGTACTTGTGAACTGTCTTGTATGTACATAGATATTTCTATGTACTGACTGATATAAAAGGCTTTACATGTAATTTTCTGAAAGCAAGCACTGAGATGTTGCACTAATTACTTACCCAATTCACACTTAAGTTGAGGCTGAAGCTGTGTAAACATTCTATTTCTGATTTCATTGAGATGAGATTCTGCTTTTGGAAGCACATCTACAGGAAAAAAAAATATGTCTTCATGTATTTACGTGTAACACCCCCATGCTTTCACACACATACATACCCCTAACATGCATTCATACTCCTCAGACCGATGCCTTTCATGCTGATTTACACTTGCCTAAAACTGTTGGTAAATTTGCCAGTGCTTAGCATTAATTCATTTGAAATTTTGAAAAATTACACAAGTAACACACACTTTACTGTGGTCTGCTAATGAGGAATTACTTGACCTGACTTAAATTATGGTTAAGAGTGCATGCCAAGAGCTAGATAATACCAACATTTAAGGATAGTGTAGCCAGACATTGAAAACACTGGAGAATTGGAGATTTTAAAATGTTAACATTAACATCAAATATGCAAAAATTTGCTTACATGCTTTCTAATGATGCTGCACAATTCATAATGTAACATTTAAAAGTGCTGTTCCAGATTAAATGCTAATTTCTTAAGTCAGTCTTTAGAATAGTGACTTTTTAAGTTTGCTTAATATACTTTAGCATTTTTAATCTACAAGTTACGTTGTTCCTACAAAAACATCATTCTGCAAGCAGAATGTGCGCATGCAGTGTGTGCATGCAGGCCAGACAGCCAACCGAGTCCTGGGCTACATCAAGAGAAGCGTGGCCAGCAGGGCAAGGGAGGGGATTCTGCCTCTTTGCTCTGCTCTCATCAGACCCCATCTGGAGTACTGTGTGCAGTTCTGGAGCCTCCAGCACAGGAAGGTCATGGAAGTGTTGGAGCGAGTCCAGAGGAGGGCCACGAAGACGATCAGAGGGCTGGAGCAGCTCTCCTATGAGGATGGACTGAAAGAGTTGGGGCTCTTCAGCCTGAAGAAGAGAAGGCTTTGAGGAGACCTTATAGTAGCCTTCCAGTATCTGAAGGGGGCCTACAGGAAGGCTGGGGAGGGACTATTTACAAGGTCTTGTAATGACAGGACAAGGGGCAATGGGTTTAAACTGGCAGAGGGGAGATTTAGACTAGATGTCAGAAGGAAGTTCTTTACAGTGAGGGTGGTGAGGCACTGGCACAGGTTGCCCAGGGAGGTTGTGGCTGCTCCCTCCCTGGAGGTGTTCAAGGCCAGGTTGGAGGAGGCCTTGAGTAAGCTGTACTAGTGGGAGGTGTCCCTGCCTGTGGCAGGGGGTTGGAACTAGATGATCCTTGAGGTCCCTTCCAACCTTACCATTCTATGATTCTAAGCAGAAGCAAGAGCATAGCTTTTTAGTACATAACCATCATCATAACCTGCACAAATGAAAGGATTTAGAATAGCTGTTGAAACTACGTGTTATAAAATCTGTACCTATAAAAAAGGTAAAGAAGTTTCTTGCAGCTCAGTTGCTTACAACTGTTTTTAAAACAATTGTATTCAACAGACACTGGAAAATTAAACAGAAGGGCAGAATAAACACTACACCTATTCTACACAATACTCTTCATCAAATCCCTTCTCTGTTGTAGCCCAAATGACCTAATTTCTTTTGCAGCAATTCCTGGAAAAGGTTTAAATTATCTCAAACAACAGAATCACAGAAAACATCTGGTTGGAAGATACCCTAAAGATTATGCAGTCCAACCTTTGATCCAGTTTAGGGTCAATCCTAAATCACATCCCTAAGCGCCAGGTCCACACACTGCTTAAAGACCTGCAGAC
Organism: Ramphastos sulfuratus; assembly: GCA_013399055.1. Classification (NCBI taxonomy): domain Eukaryota; kingdom Metazoa; phylum Chordata; class Aves; order Piciformes; family Ramphastidae; genus Ramphastos; species Ramphastos sulfuratus. The sequence continues at coordinate 151,929 of WBNM01015976.1, read as the reverse complement.
ATGGTAACTCCACCACTGCCCTGGGCAGGCCATTCCAATGTTTCATAACTCTCTGTGAAGAATTATTTCCTAGCATCCAGCCTGAACCTCCTCTGGCACAGCTTGAAATAATTTCCTCTATTCCTGTTGCTTGACACCAAGGAGAAGAGGCTGCCCCCCTTCTTGCTCCACTCTCCCTGCAGGTAGTTCTAGAGCTCAATGAGGTCTCTCCTCAGCCTCCTCTTCTCCAGAATGAAACACTATATTCCAACACCTAACATCCCCATTTAAGAGTTTTTCCACAGCAGAGTTCCCTTGCAAACACAGCACAACTGAGAGAAAAGAAAAACATCTCAGACAGGTTCTGTGATGGTAGAAGGCTTCCAGGTAATAGCTGAAAATCTAAAATCAAGCATCTGGACTTTATGGCAAGCAGAGTATATGAACTGAATCAGAATAATTGTGGATTTTTTTTCTCCCCTCTTTAAAATGGTATGTTTTCTGTGCCACGAGGTGGATTAAATCATTTTTTATATACCTATCGTTTTTCCCAGCAAAGAGAAGACATTTTTCAAGTTATCTAATGCTGATCTAGGACACATACAAACATACAATAAAAACATACGATTTTTCTGGTATGTTTAATGAAAGCAAAATAAATCATGGAAGGTGCTGGCTAACCAGACATCTGTATTAATCCTACAACTCTTTAAAGTACAGACTTGTGACACCACTGGGTTGGTTTAAGAAGACTGATCTTAGAATGGTTTGGGTTGGAAAGGACCTTAAAAGATCATCTAGTTCCAGTCCCTCTGCCATCAGTAAGGATATCTTTCACTAGAACATGTTACTCAAAGCCCCATCCAATCTGGTCTTGAACACTTCCAGAGAGAGAACATCCATAACCTTACTGGGTTACCTGTTCCACTGCCTCACCATCCTCACAGTGAATTACTTCCTTAACCTAATCTAAATTTACCCTACTTCAGTTTAATGTCCTCTTGTCCAATCACCGCATGCTCTAGTAAGAAGTTCTTCATCTTTCCTATAGGCCACCTTTAGGTACTGCAAGGCTGCTATAAGGTATCCCTGGAGCTTTTCTCTTCCCAACCCTTTCTTCATAGGAGAGGTTCTCCAGCCCCCTATTATTATCTTTGTTGTCGCCCTCTGGACACACTCCAACAGGTCCATGTCTTCCTTATGCTGGAGGCCCCAAAACTGTGGGGGTCTCATGAAAGTGGTGTAAAGGAAGAGAATCACCTCACTCCACCTGTGGTCAATCTTCTTTTGATGCAGCCCAGGATGCATTTGGCCTTCTGGACTGCAAATGCATATTGTGGGGTCATGTTGACCATCCAACAACCCCAATGTCCCTGTGTCCCAGCTTAGGGCACAAGCTACTCAGAAATGACACTTACTCCTTTTGAAAAGTAAGAATGAAGATACTGCACACTGCACACTGGTTGGAAGTTTAAAGGGAGTTTCTATTTACTGGTGCATATATGCAAAAGGCAATCAGGTAGAATGAATACATCCACAAGCTAGCCCAAGTCTATCAGACTAAAACCTTCTAGAATCCTCCACCCCTTCCACCCTCAGCAGGACTGAGAGTACACCAGAACTGCCCTCTCCATCTGATGCCTACAAGGCCTCAGCAGGCCACACGACAGCTCAAAACTCCCTGCCAGGTAGAAGCCATCTCCTGCACACAAACCATGAGATAAGTAGGGATGTGTGCTCTGCCCGGAGAAACGAAAGGGAGGAAAGGCAGGGAGAAGAAGAGAGAAGGATACCAGTCAGGCACTGCCTTGCAAGCTGTGATACCAGAAAGCAGAATAGAATAACAATATTACAACATCCTGAGACAACCAGGTCCATCCCCCTGGGACAGGTCTTCATCTTTGCAGTTTTCTTAAGGGAACCTGGGACCCCTCGAACTACCACACTTTGTCCTCAGGGAAAACAGACCTTAGCTTAGAGATGAACTGAATCCACATAACCAAACATTTTCAGAGGCCATATTAACATATTACAGCAATGCATCCTTCTCTGACTTCAGCTGTGTTGCCTGGAATGTTGTTCCCCAGCTGGCCATCATTATCCCTATGCCTGGAGGTTACAGTCCTCAAACCTGTTAATCTGCATGTGAGCACTCACTAAGCTATTCCAGACAATATGAACCGGGTTTGGCTAACGTTGACTGCATGAGGTAAGGAAGCACTATCATCCACAGCACAGCTTGCAGGGTAAGCATTCCTTCCATGAGTGCACCTGGAGCCAGAAGAGAACGTATGTTCCAGGCTGTACTATTTCTGGTATGACAAGGCAACTGCCCCTTTATGCAAGGATATAAACCACAACAGAAATTATTTTTAAGATTAGAACAGCAACCAAGTACGCTAACTAACACAGAGGAAGGAAACAAAGTAAGGCTCCATTACATAATTCACAAATTCGCTATGTGGGATACAACAACAAAATTCAAGAGATGCTTAGTGTTTGATGCTTTCAAAGTTGTGCATGTTTGCCCTAAGAAATACAATTTCAGAGGTTACCAAAATTCTGCTAGGTAAAGCACACTAACTCTGCAAATCGATGGTGAGTTGTAAGTCATTTTTTGTGATCTTGAAATAGAACAGAGGCATATTTAGGTGAACTGTACTGAATTCCACATATTTGTAGCAAATCGGACAAGACCAGTCTGTATGTGAAGAAATAGCAGCTAAATTTACTCACCTTTTACTTTGTTCCTTTTACAACTATTCAGAAGCACAGTTGCTTGATCATATTTTGTTAAGAGTTTCTGGAGTAAACATGTTTCATCATTATATTCTTCTGTCAGAGCAAATTTTAATGTTTCTAAGTGTACCAGTGCTGACAAAATACAATCCAACCAACAAAGCTTATGGCTGTTTCTCCACTGAAGACACAAATCCTTGTTATTAGTGGAACCTTTATCATCTTTGAGCAAAACTTCAGATGCTGCTGAGCAAAGTTCAGAATTTGCCAAGAGCTGTGTTCTGGGACTAGAAGTCTTTGGTGGACTTTCCTGATAGCTGTTGTTGGTGGTGGTTGTTTCAAAATCAACCTTTGGCAGGCAGGACTCCACACTGTTGGTAGGTTTTTGCTGGTCATTTTGCAACACATCAGGTAGGCTTGACTTGGGAATACATAAACTATTCTGATAGCCTTTGACAAAAGAGTCTGCACTAATGGTGCACTCAACACTCACATTATTAGTTCTTGCTTTTTTTGGATGTGATTCAATAGGAGACAAGTCACTGATAACAGGCAATTTCCTCTTCTTATGAGTAGGTGGAACTTGATAATTTTCTGAATCAGCAGATGTAATTATGCTGTTTAATGGTTTATAACCAAGCGGGTAGATACACTAAAGGAAAGAAAGTAAGTTACAGTGAAATCTACAAAGCCACTTCAGGTGAATAAGAGCTAAAAAAAGGACAAATTATACTCTTAAAATGTGATGTCACTTCCGTAAAGTGGTATTTTAATGAAATCAATATACAAATTCTACACGACAGGAAGGTGTTTTTATCCAACCATCATCTCATAAGCAATTGTGAAGTAAATATATCAGTAGTGATAAGCAACAATACTTTTCCAGTAAGCATTTCCATCCCTTGAAAGCAAACTAATTACCTAAGGAGATTCTTCTGTTATTTTGCTAAATCTATTCCTTTAGAGTACATATCTGGCATTATCTCGTGCCTGGGAGATTACCAGTGCCAAAACTGGTAAGGTATCTTCCAGGCTAGACCAGGTAGGGTCTTACATACACAGCTACTCTGCAATCAGAATATAGTCAAATTGCTACTACTGATCTCCAGAATGACACTATGATTATTTAAAAGCAGGGAGGAAAGGGAAAAGTAGGTCAGAGACTCATATCTAGTCTAGTTTAAGGGCACCAGTCCATATGGGATTGGTACACTCTTGCCACATACATGAGACAGTGGAGGACAGGCAGCAAAATGATGACTCAAATATTAAGCAGCACAGAAATTCAGTTAGGGTTAAACTTAAAATGAGAGAAAATCAAAGCAAACCAAATCAATAAACATTATAATTACAAACCTATCTACATTACCCAGACCTAAAAAGGAGAAAATGGAAGACTCACATCTGCATGGGTCAGGTATTAATATGGCAATCATCAAAATTTTACCTTCTATTCTGATTGGTACAGAAATTTATTTGGTACCATCTTGGAAGGCTAATAGGCCTAAAACATGTCTTAGCTTGCCCCACCCTTCTGCTGATGGAGGCAAAAAAAAGGCTTGGGCCATTATGTCCCCTTCCAAAGTGATAAACAGGTACCCACAGGTGTTTAGGTACTTGTTAGTGTCTTGCCTAAATAAGGGTAAGCAAGCCCTGGTTTCACCTAATATGGTGAGGTTTGCAAATGCCATTTTGATTGATGAATCTCTGTGGCCAAAGAAGCCATTACACTCGGGCAAATAATATAAATTGAGCTATGTTGCAAGCAGTTATGCTGCCTCTGCCTCACCGCTCTCAGCTTGGACAATGTGTTCTGCTCCGCCTCCTGCTTCAGACCAGCTTAGCCCTGATGTTTTGGGCTTGAACCACCTGGGAACTTAAGTGCCTCAGGTTTACCAGAACGCATTAAGTGCTTCATGACGTGGTGAGAAGTGCCACCGACATCATGCGCTCTGCACATCTGCAAGAGATCCTGCCTGCACCACTGCAAACCTCCATGTCAAGAGGAACCAGGATCAGGTCAGAGATCGTCTGCCTCTTTTCCAGCACCCTGCTAGAGCCTGAGAAGATCTAGAAGCTATCAAGACGCTGAGCAGTTCCAACACGGCTGCAAAGGAGCCAGGGGCTATCTCGAAATTTCCACTCCACCACTCTGAGTAAACCAGACTTTCCCTATGGCTTCAGGCTGCCTATTTATAAGTGGGGCAGAGCCATTTTGTGGCTAAACCTTTCCAATGTTCTGATTCTCCCAATTAATGAATTGCCCATAAGCATCCTTGTGAAGGTTTTCCCAACCAAACTAGAACCCAGATGTAACTAGTTTGTATACAGTTTGTGGGTGGGGCTTTTCAGAAATAAAATAACTACGTATTTTACAATTCCTGCCTCATCAAGTGCCTCAGCTAAGTCAGGTACCACTTGTATTCCCCTGTTACATAAGCCAAAGTCTCCTTTATCATACGATCATTGAATTGTCAGGGCTGGAAGGACCTAAAGGATTATCTAGCTTCAACTCCCTGCCATGGGCAGGGACATCTCACACTAGATCGGGTTGCCCAGAGCCCCATGCAACCTGGCTTTAAAAACCTCCAGGGATGGGGCTTCTACCATCTCCCTGGGCAATGTGTTCCAGTGTCTCACCATCCTCATGATGAAGAACTTCTTCCTAACATCCAATCTGAATCCACCCACTTCTAGTTTTGCTCCATTCCCCCTAGTGATATCACTATCTGACACCCTAAAAACCCCCTCACCCACTTTCTTGTAGGCCCCATTCAGATACCGTAAGGCCACAATAAGTCTCCTCAGAGCCTTCTCCTCTCCAGACTGAACAGCCTCAACTCTCTTTGTCTTCACAGGAGAAAAGCTCCAGCCCTGTGATCATTCTCATGGCCGTTCTCTGGACACATTCCAGCATATTCATATCTTTCTTGTAATAGGGTCTCCTGTGCTGGTTTAGGGCTAATTGGAATATTTTAATAGAGAAAATTATGTTACAGGCTGTGAAAGGAAAACAATGGTGATGTCTACTTCACTCATAGGCTTGCTGACAACAGATAAAACTAAGAACATAAACATTAGATAAGTCAGTCGGGCTTGGGGCACTCTCTGGGACAGTGTCTGGGGCTATCCTGCAACTTCTGGCTTCTTCTCTCCGACAAATTAATTCACTAACCACTTTTTCTTCTAACTCCTCCTCTGGCCGATCCTCAAAACCTTGGGGTAAGGTATAGGGGTGGGGAGAAGGTGGAAGGGTGGTTGGGAGCCCCTCCTGGGGTCTCTGATTTCGGGGAGGGGAGTTGTGTTTTCTGTATTACCTTTACCTTGTATATTTCTGTAAATATTGCTGTATATAGTGTATAGATCTGCTTGTACATTGTGCTGAGCTGTAAATATAGCTTCATCTAAACTTCCAGCCGGCTGAGTTCTAGTCTGGGTCATTTTACAAAGTGTGGGGGGGCGGGGAACTCCCAAACCCATCACATCTCCAGAACTGGATACAATACTGCAGGTGGGGTCTCACCAGGGTGGAGTAGATGGGGAGAAATCCCTTCCTTGACCTGCTGGACATGCTTCTCTTGATGCAGCTCAGGATACAGTTGACTTTATGGGCTGCAAGTGCACACTGTGGGCTCATATTGAGCTTCTCATACAGCCAGCACCCCCAAGTCCTGTTCCACAGGGCTGCTCTCAAGCCACTCACTGCCCAGCCTATATCGGTGTTTGGGATTGCTCCAACCCAGGTACAGGACCTTGCACTTGGTCTTGTTGAACCTCATGAGGTTAGTTTGGGCCCACCCCTCCAGCTTGTCAAGGTCCCTCTGGATGGCATCCCTTCTCTCCAGCATATCAGCCACATCACACAACTTGGAGTCATCAGCACAGCTTTTAATTCTTTAGGGTAGCTAGCTACGCCTAAGCACTGCATGTACACTTTTGTCATATATAGGAAAATAACATCCAGCATCTGGACTCACAGGAGTCCTTTCTCAGTCTACTTAACCACTAAGGAAATCTCAGAACTCAGAGGTGTAACTACTAAAGGTAAAGGCCTCCACACAACCAGAACCATTAATGAATGTAATACCTGAGGATTTTCACAAAGGAAAATGGACTCCTGAAAATTAATGCGGTAAGTCCGTAAAACTTGGATCTGCCCCTTCTCTTTGCAGACTGGACAATACTCATATGCAGTTGTTTCCACAAGGTTAGAGTTCTAGAAAAAAGAAAAAAAGCAGCATAGATTTATGTATTTCATATATTATCCCAAAGACAGGCATACACTCATACCAAGACAGAAAACCAACGTGCAAATTCTAAATATAATACCTAATACAATATTAAAGAAGCAAATTAGATCATATTTTTCCATATTTATAATATATCTATTCATATGGCAGAGTGCTCTAAATAAATGTATCTTTTTACTTAAATATTCAAATATATCTTTAACAACATGATTGGGCTACATTTCATTCCACTTGAACTAAACCATAGGACTCTTTATCACCAGGGAACTTGTGTTCAGATCTTTGAAAGACAAATCAATGTTCATAGGAATGCAAATAGTCATAAAAACCAGTGCCAGTTAAAAAAAAAAATTGCAGGCACAGATTTATTTATAATCTTTCGCCATTGATATAGATTTCCGTGGAAAATAATTTTGGTAATTTTTTTGGTAAAATTAAGACCAATTAAAAAAAAAAATCTCTCAAAGCAGAGATAAATATGAACTTTGCACACATGTAAAACAAGTTTCAACTGACTTTTCCCAAATACCCCACCATGTGGAGTGTCGATTTCCCTATACCAGTCCCTTCTCCAATCACTTGCAAACCATTTGTAGTCTTCTGCGTTTCCATCATTCTGAGCCACTGGCTAATTTATGTCACTTGTAACAATGTCATGACCACTAAGGACTTTTCAAAGACTCCTGAAAAATAAGAAGTGAATAAAACAATTAAAGAAAAATTAGATCAAATTTTGGGGAGAAAAAAATTATACCAACAGTAACACAGTGGAAATTAATTCAGAAGAGTATTTTCTTAACTGAAAATACTTATTTTCTAGTTCAGATTAGGAACTCAAAACTGTAAATTAAGTCACATAGTAGACTGAACAGCTTGGGCTCCGAATTTGCAAGCTTATCTATTGTTTGCACTCTACAAGGTCTCTCACATATTTGCCTGGGCATCCCAGCTTACTGCATCTAACCTAATGAATGATCTTATACGGTCACAGGTGGCTGTTGAGGAACATCTGATAAAAGCAAGCAACCAAAAAAACCCCAAAACAACCCACTGCTGCACCTTTCAAAAAAGTTAATTTATTTCATAGTTAACTATTCAAAGTTCACCCTGCAAACATAATTTTTAACTACAGAAGGGCACCCTGATGTTACTGCCAGTTTTGGAAAACTTTTCCTAATGTTATTTTAACCATCTTACAGACTTCCTAGCAAACTAAAGCTCTTCCACAGTACTGTTGCTATATAACTCTATTGCATATTTTACAAGTGACATAGCATATTTTATTTCAAATTATGTCTTGAATTCAGGGCAAAATTTTGTCTTTCTCACATATTACACAGACTCATTTGTGGTGGAAAACTTCAATGGGTGCACATCAGAATGCAGGTCCTTAAGTTCACTCCTTCACTGGTGCTGAGGCTACACCTTTGATCAGCCAGAAAACCACAGAGATTTAGAACTACAGGGACCCAGTTCTGCTCATGCTGACTTCAAATGGAACAGGAGTATATACGTATCTCTTCAAGATGCAGGAGGAAATTAAGGTAAATTAAACTGCGAAGTCATTAATGTAATATCTTTCCTTCAGCCACAACTTTTTCATTACTTACAGAATCACAGAATGGCTCAGGTTGGAAGGGATTTTAGAGATCATTTACACCAACCTTCCTGCCATGGGCAGGGATGTCTTTCAACCAGACTCAGCTGCTCCAGACCTCATCCAATCTAGCCTTAAACACCCCTAGGGAGGTATCCACAACCACACTGGGTGACCTATTTCAGATTCTCACCACCCTCATACTGAAGAACTTCTTCTAAGACACAATCTAAACCTACTCTCCCTCAGCTTAAAACCATTCCCTGTTGTCCTATTGCTAGACATCCTTATGAAAAGTCCCTATCCAACCTTCCTGTAGGATGCCTTCAAGTACTGGAAGGCAGCAGCTATACGGTCCCCTTGGTGTTACGTCTTCTCTAGCATGAACAACCCCAGCTCCTTCAGCCTAACCTCATAGCAGAGGTGTTCCATTCCCTGGATTTTCTTCATGGCCCTCCTCTGGACTTGCTCCAACAGCTGTATGTTCTCCTTATGATCAGGACCCAGAGCTGGACTTCTATTCTCTTCCACACCAGGATGCCCTTTTAACACTTTCTTGCACTACAGCACTAACTCAGATTATAGCTCCTTTAAAAAAAAAAAAAAAAATTCCCTAGGCATTCTTGAAGACCTGTGTAAATACCTGTTTGTAACACTGGGCAGGGAGAGACCCTACAGAACTGGACAGAATGCTGAAAACCAAGAGCATGAATTAAAGTTAAAAAAAAAAAAGAAGTAACAATTCATTTCAAATCAGCCCTCAATGGGAACTTAAGAGAGGGTCAAAGAGAGATGATAGTGTTTTCTCTTGACAATTTTGACTTATTCAGGAGCACTTGTCAGAATTACGGGGCTGCGACACACAAAGAAAGTATACCCTGACTTACAAACCTACTAGTTATAATTAAATCTGAGAACTTCAATTATCAATCCATGGGTCTTAAAGCCCATGTTTAGCTTTTGAAGTTGGAAGCTGCACAAGAAACAACATGGTCCTGGGCTCAGATAAGGTAAAAATGAATGAATTAGCTCAGAATATACAAGCCTGTTGGACTACAAAGGAAAGGAAGCTCTCCAATTTTTCACACAGTGGCAACAGCACTATCACACTGTAGCTCAACTCTATTATCAGGTATTTAGTCTAGCTAGGAACTTGATTTAAAAAAAAAAACAAAAAACCCACAATTACAAGCCCTGTAGCTATCAAACCAACTAAAACACTTAACAACATTACTCTCCATGTTATAGCTAGTAAGAAAATGCCTCTAACTTGTTCAGGAGACTTTTAGTCAATTCCTTGGCCTGAAGCAGTCTCAGCTCTCCAAAGTAAATAAAATTCAAAGAACACAGGACTGGCACTCTAGGCAATTTCTCACCACATAAATGCAACATGCTCAAAAAGGTTAGTAACACTAATAACCTGCAAGATATTCCCTTTTAAGCCTGCCTTGGCTTTATAAAACATATTTATTTCTTTGAAAATCCTCCCTTTCCCTATCATCCCTCCCAAAGGGAAAGTTTGTTGTTTTTTTCCAATATTGTTCTTTTATTTCTGCCCTTCTTTTTAAAGCTTAAATACTGTTCTGAGATATACAATACCTCCCTCAACTATTATAATCACCTAGCAATAGTGCTATAGCACTGGAGTCCAAAACTTCTATTGCATTTAGGAATATAACAAACATTTTTTTTTTTAAATTAATTGACCTTTTATTTGAGACATAAACACAAAAAGCAAATAAAAGGCATGTGCCAGTACTGGATACAGAGTGGTACCAAGTGGCATTTGTACTGCTGCAGTAAATTATTAGTGATCTTCACACACTGCACAAAATTTGGGCACTGGATCAAGAAAACCAGCCAATTAAATGACTGCTGTATCAAATACTGGGACAAGCCATTGCAGCAATGTGTAATATCTGCATTACAGATGGGACACCACATAGGAATGTGCTTTCAAGCTTAATGGGCCATGTATTAAACCATTTATGCCTCCTTATCATGGAAACTTGAAAAATGTAATGAAAAATACACTATGAGCTTGATATAGTTATTAAGGATATGGTTATGCTTCCTTGAGTAGATGAACTGATGGAACGGCTTGCTGCTGCAGTCTCTCTTCTCCTCTCCCACCTTCCCTGGCAGCTCACATCCTTGTCAGACTTTCCATGTGCTAACTGAACTCACAAAGTTAAATTGCCCTATAAAAAGGCCTGATGAGCTAAAGAGCTGACAGAGCAGAGGACAGGAACAAGGAAAAGGTGAAGGACTGAAGAGATACAGGCATGAGGGATGGACTGTTGGATGACTAAGGAATTGACCTGACCACATCAGAAGATGTGATGGTTTGGGAGTTACCCACCCCCCCCCACTTTGTAAAAGCACCCAGACTACACTCAGCTGGCTGGAAGTTAAGGAATGAAGCTATATTTACAGCTTAGCACAATATACAAGCAGATATATACACAATATACAGGAATATTTACAGAAATATACAAGGTAAAGGTAATACAGAAACACAACACCCCTCCCAGAAATCAGAGACCCCAGGAGGGGCTTCCAACCACCCTTTCATCTTCTCCCCACCCCTATACCTTACCCCAAGGTTTGCCTTACGTGCAAGGTGAGTTTGGAGGATCGGCCAGGGGGGGGTTAGAAGGAAAGTGGTTAGTGAGATTACTCGGCAGAGAGGAGAAGGCAAGAAAAGCTAGACCGCCCGAAAGTGTCTGAGCCTGAGTGTCTTATCTTTGTTTTGTGTTCTTTTCTTAAACATCTCAGCAAGCCTATGGGTGAAGTAGACATCACCATTGTTTTCCTTTCTCAGCCTATAATGTAATTTTCTCCATTAAAATATTCCAATTAGCCTCAAACCAGCACAGAAGAGTTGCAGTCAACAGCTCAATGTCGTAAGATACCAGAAATAAGTGGTGTCCCTCATGGCTCTATATTGGGACCAATACCATTTAATATCCTCATCAATCACACAGGCAGTGGGATTGGGTGTACCCTCAGCAATGTTTGTGAATGTCACGAAGCTAAGTGGTGCAGTCAGTATGCCTCAGGGAAGGGATGCCATCCAGAGGCATCTCAAGAGGTTTAAGAGGTGGGCATGCATAAACTTTACAAGATTCAACAACATCAAGTGCAAAGTTCTGCACCAGGGTCAGAACACAGATCAGGGGATGATGCGACAGAACAGCCCTGTGGAGAAGGACTTGAGGGTACTTCTAGATGGAAAGTTGGACATGTGCTGGCAACATATGCTTGCAGCCCAGAAAGATAACTGCAATCTGGACTGCATCAAAAGCAGCATGGCCAGCAACTCAAGGGAGGTCATTCTCTCCCTCTACTCCTCTCTAGTTAAATCCCCCCCGCCTCTAAGTACTGCGTCCAGCTCTGGAGTCCTAGCAAAGACATGAACCTGTGGGAATGGATCCAGAGGAAGGCAACACGAATGCTGAAGAGGGCTTCAACACCTCTTCCATGAAGAAAGTCTGAGAGAGTTGGGGCTGCTCAGACTGGAGAAGGCTCCAGGGAGACCTTATTGCAGCTGTGAATACTGAAAGGAGACTTATAAGAAAGATGGAGGAATTTTTTACTAGAACCTGTTGCAGCAGGACATGGGGTAATGCTTTTAAACTAAAAGAGAGTACATATATAGATTAAAGAAGACATTTTCTAATCAGTGCGGGTGATAAAACACTGGAGCAAGTTATCCAGAGAGCTGGCAGATGCCCCATCCCTGGAAATATTCAAGGTCAGCTTGGCTGCGGCTCTGAGCAACTTGATCTAGTGGAAGATGTCCCTGCTTACGGCACAGGGACTGGACTTGATCATACTTAAAGTTATCTTCCAACCCAACTCACTGCATGACACTATGGTAAAAGGTATGTAGGTCTTTTGATAGTAGTGAGCTGTACATTATGAAACAGTACCTTATGAATAAAAAGCAATGGCAGTAAGCAGGTAACAGACCACTGATTAGAGTGAACACCTCTTTGTTTAAAGGCTAAAAGGACCCTTAAAAATTACCTCCCAGCAAATCACCTTACAAGCTGCCTTTCCTTTCAATATCAAGGGGATACTGAAAAGATTAAAAGAAACAACAAAACTCTTCATTCTTTATACAGGATACAATTTTGGCCAGAATTTATTCCACTAAGCGCAACGTTAACAAGACATTGTTAGCGTAACAAAATCTCTCTTTTATGTGGAAGCTAACACAAATTTCTTTCCTGCAAGAAGCCTAACGTAGACTAAGGCAAATAAAGATAAAACTGATGAACTTGCAAAATAAGTTGCAACGTTATTACTCTGCTGTTCGAAAAGTTTCTCCTATAGACTCCTCTTAAACATCCTCATGTTAAATAGTTTTATGACAAGGGGCAGGGACTTCGTATTAACTCACTTTTTTTTTTTTTTTTAAAAAGTCAGTTAATGTGAGGAAAAATATAACCTAAACTAGTGCAGTTTAATATAGCTAGCAGCTAAGAGATTTCAGGAAAGGATTTGTTGTAAACAGAACCTCAGACTCTGACCCAAGGCCGTGTAGATGAAGGGCACAGGAGTGGGGTGCCAGCTACCCAGCAGGCAGGCTGTGCTAACCACCGTGGTGTGCTGGCTGCTGATCGTCCTTCGACACCAAAAGGCGTTCAACTCTTTCAAATAAACCTTTAACTATAGTTTTATTTGAAACAGCCTCCTTAGTTATCAATCCACATCCAGAGTGATCCATACGCTATGGGAAAGCTGTAGAAGAAAATGTATAGAGTTCGCTGTCAGAACATAAGAAAACCGTACAAGGGAACGCCTGTATCTACACACGTGCACTTGGTACATCACCGGGTGCATCCTTTACTAAAGGAGGCTTTCGGCAGGCGTTGCCCGGGCAGAAGGAACGCACAGCTCAACCGCACAGCTCAACCACATAGCTACTGACATGAAATAGGAAGTCGGCATTTAGAAACAGTTCGGCTACAGCCTAGGGGACAAGCACCGCCGCAGCCTGTCAAGAGGGTTCGGCGCGGCCCGCAGCGTGTCGCGCACGCCGAGCCCGCCCCTCCCGCCACAGCCACCCGGCCTGCCGGGCCTAAGCTCCGCTCCGCTCCGCTCTCACCTGCAAGCTGTCGCCGTGCCTCGGCTCCCCGCGCCACCACCGCTAGTCCCGGGATCGCTCTGCGATCTACCCGCCGGCGCAGCGGACCCCGTCGCACGGCCGTTACTCGGCGGCCGTCGCCTCCGGGCAGCCGGCAGAGTCAAGCACGGCCCGCCCCACCGCCCTCCCGGCTGCTACGCAGTTTCCGGCGCGTCCCTGCCGCCATGCCTCGTCGCCCCGCCCCGTTCCGCTCCCGCCAGGCAACGGAGGCGGAGCGGAGCTGCGCGGCTTCTGCTACGAACGGCTGCCGATGCACCCTCCTCCCGGCTGCCCCGCGCGGAGCCATGGGAGGGGGCGGGTCGGGGTGCGGCCCGTCCACCGCTGTCGGGGGCCGGACCTGCTGAGACAGAGTGGCACGCTGCTCGTTTCTGTTGCCTCCTGCCTTTCCAGGGGCCTGCAGCTGTTTCCCCCGATCGCCGGAGGGATGAACCGTGGCAGCCTGGCCCGTTTGCAGCTCACTGACGGGAGGCGGCAGCGCGACTTGCCGTGGGCTTGCGGCCCCGTGCCCCGCAGTGCCGGCCCGGTAACTCGAGGGACCGCGCTGACGCCTCACAGCCGCGTCGTTCCTGGCAACGTCTTTGGGCGTTGCTTGGAGCAGGGAGTTGAGGATTAACCTGCAGTTCATTGAACACCTGCCTAAAATCACGCCCAAGCTGTGGTTTAACCTTCTCCGAGGTTTGGTACCTCGGGTCTTGCCTTTATTTCCTAGCACCGAGTCGTTGGTTTTGTCAGTTCTCCTTGTACCGAAGTGCTGGGGTGACGTGCAGGCTGCTTTTGGAAATCTCTCAAGCAGCCTAAAGTTTGCCTTGCAGCCGTGTCTGGAGGTTGCAGCCTCAAGAGGCTGATGTGCTGTGGGACACTCGGTCTCAACGAGCGTTTTTGCACTGTCAGGGTCAGGCTGAAGTAGCTCGAGTACTCGATGTTCGCTTTTGAATCCATGTTGGCCCTTTTTCCGTTCAGCGTGAGCTGCAAGGAGCTCAGCAGTAACAGCATTTAGGTCAGTGCTTCGCTTCGCTTGCGTAAGGGCTGTCAGCGTGGACTAAGCCAGCCTGGTCCCTGGGGCTGAAGGATGGAATGAGTCAGGAAATTTTTCTAGTAGTAGCACGAAAAAATGCTTTCCGTCTCACTGTCTATCTCTGCTTTGCTGACGCCTCGCTCTTGGTCGTGTTTTTTAGAAAGCATTTAGGCAATGGATGATTTACATCATGAAATAATCCAGTAGCTACGATGGCTGCATTGTAACATCCATAACCTAGCTTTTTGCAGTAGTTACCTCTTTAACTTGTAT
Organism: Ramphastos sulfuratus; assembly: GCA_013399055.1. NCBI lineage: Eukaryota > Metazoa > Chordata > Aves > Piciformes > Ramphastidae > Ramphastos > Ramphastos sulfuratus. The sequence continues at coordinate 136,921 of WBNM01015976.1, read as the reverse complement.
AACAGTGTTTTAGAAGTGTGAATTAGTGCTTGAGGGTATTTTGTTCATTTGGAGGAAGTTGTTCGCCTGGCTGAAGAATGTAACTTGGGAGGAGTACTTTTGGTAGATTGATCTTGGGGGTTGATTCGTTAGTGCCTTCGTTGTGGAGAAGGTGTTTTTTTTCCTGTGTAGTTTCATGCTTTCGGGTGTGCTGAGTAGAAGGAAGTGACTAGCTACTGACACTGGCGTTTCTACATAAACATCAAATGCACTGTGTGTATCGCATCTGTTTTTCAGTTGCTGTATTTGACTTTTAAAACTGGTCGAATAATCCAATCCACCGAATAATGCTGTTAAGTAGTTTCATTAGGTAGTTGTATATATGCAATAATTTTTCTCATGGCACCTGGGACTCTCTTGAGTACTACAGTTATAGCCCTAGTAATAGTTAATTATGGTTGAAATAGTGTTTGAGTGCATGAAAATTAAAATACGCTCTGTTTATTAATTTCCATACTAATTTTTTAGCTGATTTTTGTTCAAGTTTAAGTTTTATATTTTCCCACTGGTGACTAGGTTGGTTTGGGATTCTACCAAGCATAAGCTTTTGTTTCAAGTTTACGTTGCCAAACAGATGATGTGGTAAAAGGTGTTTTACTTGCGTGTGTGTCTGTGTGTGTTTGTGCTCTAGAATGGTCCTGCTTGTATGCAAAGCTCCAGTATAGATTCCAGTTCTCTGGTCAGTTAGTATTTGTAACTTCATGTTGGTTTTGTTTTTTTTTTTTAAGCTACATAATACCTCCATTTTCTGTTTTGTCTGTCATCTCCCTTTCTTCCTCCTCTCCTGCCTTTTTCTTCCACCCTACCCCCCCCTAGCTTTTTTCATAAGTCAACTTTTACAAGGGCCTAGGGAAAGGGGTAATGGTTTTAAACTAAGAGTGGATTCAGACTAGAAGTAAGGCAGAAACTTTCCACTATGAAGGTGGTGAAACACTGGCACACGTTGCCTACAGAGGTAAATCTGCGAAAACATCCAGGGTCAAGTTGGTCAGAACTTTGAGCAACCTGATCTAGTTAAAGATGTCCTTGCTCACTGAAGGGTGGTTGGAATAGATGACTGTTAAAGGTCTCTTCCAGCCCAAACAATTATATGATGTCAGGTATTTTCTATATGCTGTTAAGTACCAAAGTGTAATTTACTGATATCCCTCCTTTTCTCCTCCCTGACATTCAAGTTGAATAAAAGAAAACTTGGGCCAAAGAATCCAGACTCGAGTTTTTCCATGTGCTTGACAAAGAGTTTGCATGTTAGCAATGAAAAGAAACTGAGATTTTTTTTCATCTCACAATGTAACAGAGCTTCATTTGGCCTGAACTACATGGTCCTAAAGTAGTAACTACCATGTGATGTAAACTCCAGAGACCCCAGGAGTTGGTTTGAGTGTTGCAGATGTGGACTGTTAATGACTTGGCATCTGCTTAGACTGCTGTTTGCCCAAGCATTGTTTTCTCTGGTATGTTTTGTCAGTTTGACTAGATTTGGTTTAGATTTAACTAACAATGTATGAGCACACGGCTTATTTCTGTTTTTAATGACTTCCATCTTTACCTCTTTTAACTGTTTTTTTCTTAACATAGAGGGATTGTATTAGAAGAGTTTTCTGATACAGTTTTTGAAGATGCTTTGGGCAAATGAACATCCATAGTTGACTTAACTTTCTGGATCGGTGTATCGTGTGTTTTCAAGCATAATTTGTGATTAGGTTGGCAGTACAGATTTTAAAACAGTTTAAATATTAATTCAGTTTACTTTCTTATACATATTTTAGAAATATAATAATTGGGCACTTTCGATGACTGAAGCTTCTTGGCATGTACTTCAAGCATATAGTGCAAAAAGAAAAGAAAACCTTTTTCAGTTAGTATATGCAGACATAGAGGGCCATATAGAAGGTCCCCCCCAGTCCCAAAATCAATGTTATTTAATCGATAAATAAAATCAATGTTATTTAAACACTTGATAGTGATGAGGATATAAATCTTGGTATCTGTGGTGTTTTCAAAGAGTAGCAGATCTGTACCAGGAACCATTCTCTGGAAAATAACTATGAATGTCGGAGAAATAATATTCAGGGCATATATTTAGAAGATTGTAGTCAGGCTGAGAACATATGCTATTCATGTGTGTCTTCCAAAAATATTTTCACATGCAAATTATACACCCGTTGGCTGCTTACTTCTAACCAGATTGTCGCTGCGTGATGGTTCCTGAGAAACTGAGTATGGAGTGGGAGGTACCCACTAAAAACTTGTGCTCTGAAGGTCTTGTTTCTCAGATTTTATCTTTCCTTCTTCCTTTTTCTAGAAACTAACAAAAGAACATTAACATTTAAACTTGTGAAGTGCCATTTTGGAAATATAAGAAGAATAAAGTAAATAATAAATTTTAACTGTCTTTCCCTGCTTAATCCTTAAATGCATCACATATTCAACAGAATATTAATAACACAGAAAAGCTTAGTCACAATAATCTCATCTTTGATAATTTTTTGTATATATAAAACCAGGATTACTGTGCAAAATTTATTGCATTTCATAACATTTCTAAGTCAAAAAACTACTAAAATTACTAATTTTCATGGTTGATTTTTAATTACTGATTTTGATTTCAATATGGCATCATAGTATTTTAACCAAAACCAGCGAGATCATTTTTGTGACAAAGGTTATAAAATCACTAGCTAAAACATAAGGCCAGGTTCTTTTTTTTGTCAAGTACTACCTGTTTAAACCCATTCTTCTGGAGTGAAAACCTCTTTAAAGATATTTTTTAGAAAAAGTGGAAATAAATGTTACGTTGTTTCCCAACAGTGATATCTGTAGTCTTACCAGAGCAGAAGTCTATTCACTGCTCTGAGTTAGACTATTTTTTTTTCATGGTTCTTACAAGTGGCCCTTACTTTGTCACCTATCCTTTGCTTTGTAACAGAAACTGAATGCTTTATGCCTGTTGCAATGTTCTTGGAAACCATTGCAAAGATTTCCATTTGGGAATTGTAGCTGGCCTTCAAAATACTCTTTAATTTTCATTTTGTTCTTCCAATAATTTTACCACCCTGTCCTACAGCCTGTAGGCTTCTGACCCCATTCCAGTAGCAAAGAACAGCCAAAACTTAGTTTTTGTGTTTCCAGAAATGAATTCTTCTTTTCAGGAATACTTCAAGTGGGAAAGTATTGACAATTAAATGTTGTTTCAGAAACCCATGCAAAGATGGGTGGTGCTTATTATTGTGTCTGTAGGATTCTTCCAGTAGTTAGGTTATATTCCTGTGGCATTGTGTTGCATTGCTGCTCCTAGTGCATGTCAGTATGAATAGAAAATACATTTTAATTTTGAATAGGTCCTAGCATGAGGTAATACAACAACAGCCAAACAAAATCAGTGTGTCTGTGAGGGCAAAGATCTTGGCCTGTGTGCAGTTCTGAAGCCCCCAGCACAGGAAGGACATGGAACTGTTGGAGCGGGTCCAGAGGAGGGCCGTGAAGATGATCAGAGGGCTGGAGCAGCTCTGCTATGAGGACAGGCTGAGAGAGTTGGGGCTCTTCAGCCTGGAGAAGAGAAGGCTTCAAGGAGACCTTATAGTAGCCTTCCAGTATCTGAAGGGGGCCTGCAACAAGGCTGGGGAGGGACTATTTCCAAGGTCTTGCAATGACAGGACAAGGGGCAATGGGTTTAAACTGGCAGAGGGGAGATTTAGACTAGATGTTAGGAGGAAATCCTTTACAGTGAGGGTGGTGAGGCACTGGAACAGGTTGCCCATGGAGGTTGTGGCTGCTCCCTCCCTGGAGGTGTTCAAGGCTGGATGAGGCCTTGACTGACCTGTACTAGTGGGAGGTGTCCCTGCCTATGGCAGGGGGTTGGAACTAGATGATCCTTGAGGTCCCTTCCAATCTTACCATTCTATGATTGTTATGGTAAGGACTTTGAAAATTGACACGAAAGTTTGGAGACACGTTGCTTAAAGAACATACAAAATTAGATCAAGCAAAGTGTTTCGAGATTAACTGAACAAATCATTTGAGTATTTGATACTCAGACAATATGGTATGTTGGTTTCTCATCCCATNAAATGCATCACATATTCAACAGAATATTAATAACACAGAAAAGCTTAGTCACAATAATCTCATCTTTGATAATTTTTTGTATATATAAAACCAGGATTACTGTGCAAAATTTATTGCATTTCATAACATTTCTAAGTCAAAAAACTACTAAAATTACTAATTTTCATGGTTGATTTTTAATTACTGATTTTGATTTCAATATGGCATCATAGTATTTTAACCAAAACCAGCGAGATCATTTTTGTGACAAAGGTTATAAAATCACTAGCTAAAACATAAGGCCAGGTTCTTTTTTTTGTCAAGTACTACCTGTTTAAACCCATTCTTCTGGAGTGAAAACCTCTTAAAAGATATTTTTTAGAAAAAGTGGAAATAAATGTTACGTTGTTTCCCAACAGTGATATCTGTAGTCTTACCAGAGCAGAAGTCTATTCACTGCTCTGAGTTAGACTATTTTTTTTTCATGGTTCTTACAAGTGGCCCTTACTTTGTCACCTATCCTTTGCTTTGTAACAGAAACTGAATGCTTTATGCCTGTTGCAATGTTCTTGGAAACCATTGCAAAGATTTCCATTTGGGAATTGTAGCTGGCCTTCAAAATACTCTTTAATTTTCATTTTGTTCTTCCAATAATTTTACCACCCTGTCCTACAGCCTGTAGGCTTCTGACCCCATTCCAGTAGCAAAGAACAGCCAAAACTTAGTTTTTGTGTTTCCAGAAATGAATTCTTCTTTTCAGGAATACTTCAAGTGGGAAAGTATTGACAATTAAATGTTGTTTCAGAAACCCATGCAAAGATGGGTGGTGCTTATTATTGTGTCTGTAGGATTCTTCCAGTAGTTAGGTTATATTCCTGTGGCATTGTGTTGCATTGCTGCTCCTAGTGCATGTCAGTATGAATAGAAAATACATTTTAATTTTGAATAGGTCCTAGCATGAGGTAATACAACAACAGCCAAACAAAATCAGTGTGTCTGTGAGGGCAAAGATCTTGGCCTGTGTGCAGTTCTGAAGCCCCCAGCACAGGAAGGACATGGAACTGTTGGAGCGGGTCCAGAGGAGGGCCGTGAAGATGATCAGAGGGCTGGAGCAGCTCTGCTATGAGGACAGGCTGAGAGAGTTGGGGCTCTTCAGCCTGGAGAAGAGAAGGCTTCAAGGAGACCTTATAGTAGCCTTCCAGTATCTGAAGGGGGCCTGCAACAAGGCTGGGGAGGGACTATTTCCAAGGTCTTGCAATGACAGGACAAGGGGCAATGGGTTTAAACTGGCAGAGGGGAGATTTAGACTAGATGTTAGGAGGAAATCCTTTACAGTGAGGGTGGTGAGGCACTGGAACAGGTTGCCCATGGAGGTTGTGGCTGCTCCCTCCCTGGAGGTGTTCAAGGCTGGATGAGGCCTTGACTGACCTGTACTAGTGGGAGGTGTCCCTGCCTATGGCAGGGGGTTGGAACTAGATGATCCTTGAGGTCCCTTCCAATCTTACCATTCTATGATTGTTATGGTAAGGACTTTGAAAATTGACACGAAAGTTTGGAGACACGTTGCTTAAAGAACATACAAAATTAGATCAAGCAAAGTGTTTCGAGATTAACTGAACAAATCATTTGAGTATTTGATACTCAGACAATATGGTATGTTGGTTTCTCATCCCATACTGTTGTGTTTTGGGTTTTTTTTTTCAATTGGGGTTGCTCTTTACCGACAGGTTGTATTTGACTCTCCTGTTTGGCTTTTATACTGGCTTTCTGTTCTTCTGCATGAAAGTCTGAGGTTTCTAAGGTGTAGGGTTTTTTTTTGTTTGTTTTACTCTTGGTTGTGATCATAGTTTGAAGTGAATGACATAGCAGAATTCAAAGACATTTTATCAAATGGGTGTTTCATTAGTTTTGAGAATGTCTTTAGCCACGATTTCTGAAAATAACCCTTGTTTTGTAGGCAAAATTGGATGGTGTAAAATGCACTGTTTCTCTTTTGTATGTATTTGTGAGAGGGAAATCAATTCCAAATGATACCTATGCATGTAAACAATGTTGGATGTTACACATGACTCTAATTGTTTAATTTTGTTTTCAGGGTAACTTTGATGGGTGGCCATTTGTTTTCTTGAAAATAAGCCATGATCAAACATACTAATTAAAGTTGAACCCTTGTGACTCTTGGAAAAAGTTTCTACATATCTTGCCTGCAGAATTTGGTTCAGATGTTAGCAGAAGGAAGAGTATTAAGTAACTTAACACACTCACTATCCAAGAAATTAACTGGTTCTTGTTATACTTTATAACATGCCATATATTCTAGTTTCTGGTACTTTCAAAAGGAAGGACTCTCTTCAATTAAACAGATTCTACATTGGCAAGATGGCAATCCAAACTGAGAAAAAAGGAACAATTGCATTTCATGATAAGTTTAAAAGGGATAGATTCTTCATTCTTACCTACCTAGTTAAACTTACACTGACGTACTACTTCCTATCCACTAGAGACTTTTCCCTCTAGTACTTATACACACTTGAATCTAAATTTTAGCATCAGTATCTTGTGATCTTTTGTTATTTAGTCTTGTTTTGGTTTTGGGTTTGTTTGTTTCTTTTTACAATCCCATTTAGGAAAACATCCTATGTAAATGTGCTAGTACTATTACAGCCACTGACACTACACACAAGCAAAGGCTCCAGTTGTGGTTATCTCTTACTAGAAAGTGCTGTATAATTGCACAAAAAAAGAATGAAGCCTATTTTGAAAAGTTTTAAAATATCTACCCCATGTCCTCTTTCTTGAATAGTCAAAATACTGCATACTTCTGATTTTTCAAGAGATCTGCACAAGTCTAGATAGTTGGTTAAACTCGACGAGATTCATTTGGCAAACTTAAAGGCTTTGCAAAATCTTTCCTGTTTCTGAATTATCCTTTTGACTGTTGTTAAGTTTTCAAACACTAAAAATCAGACTTGGTGTTAATGGGTATTTGTGAAACAGCTAGTAAAGCTGATAATATGAATTAATTCCTTAGGTAGGGCTCATTAAAGAAAATATTTTGTCTTTATGAACTGTAGGACAGAGATATTTTTACATGCAAATTTGTGTTTTGTAGCGGTGCTGAAAGGCCACATCATGTTTGAATTTTATGTTGGTTGTTAAAAGAATACATGTGGGTCTTCACCCTCAAAAAGCAAACATTTTGGGCCTGAAGACCATTAGCTTTCTCTAGACATATAAATAAATTTTGAAAAACAAACCAAAGCCACCAACCAAAAAACCCATGGCTTTTTGTAGAATTTTTAGGTCCTGTACTGGCAGGAGACATGAGAAGTGGACAAGGTGGATGATGTGCNTTTATGTTCTTAGTTTTATCTATGTCAGCAAGCCTATGAGTGAAGTAGACATCACCACTGTTTTCCTTTCACAGCCTGTAATATAATTTTCTCTATTAAAATATTCCAATTAGCTCAAACCAGCACAATAACAAAAAAAGCTATTACTTTTTTTTCTCTGAAGCCTAAAATATGAATAATTCAACTTCTAACTGAAAACAAATGCTGCTACCCTCTTGTTTACTAATGTAAATCTATTTCCCCTTTCCTCATATGTTGCAACTTACTGGCCTGTTAAATACATCCAGTTGTATGTCTTCTTCCCTGTCAATCTCTCAACCTTTCTTCGTACTTTAAAATTAGGATTAATAAGTTCAAACGTATTGCTCAGTAATTCTTCTACATAGAGCATAATTTTTACCTTTGCCTTTAGAACAGAAGGGAATGGTTGTAATTGTCCTTTTCAGTCTGATAGTGCTTTTCCTTTATATCAGAAATGTTATTCACTACCTACACTGGTAATTTTCATATAACCTGTGGTGTGTTAATACAGACATCTCTGAGGTATGCCGATGTCACATCATCTGTATACTGTTCTCTCTGTACAATACTGTTTAATTGATACAACTCTTTTTTTCTTTTTCTTTTGTTTGTTTTCTAGTCAGAGTTGTCACGAAGGTAGTTTCACACCTTGGTCAAAACAAACCCAGCTGTCTGCTTTTTATATAGCAGCAGCACCTAGCAAGGTTTGGTCCTGTCTGTAATGGTTTAAATCAGAGCAAAACTGGTCAAACTGAGCCAGCAGGGTAACCTGTCTATTTTCCCAGCATAGAAGTGAGGGAAAAAGCAACATACAAAAACTTGGGATTGAGTCAAAATAAAAAGGTGATATAAGAATGGAGTTCACTGAGCAAAATGAGATAAACATAGTACAAAATGCATAATTACCTTAGCCTATTTGCAGAAAAAGCATGATGCAAAGGAGCTGCAAGCAGAAGCAAGTGAGCCAAAAGCCCAAACCAGAAAACCACTCCTCTGTCCCCCCTTGTCCCACTGCCATCCCAGCAGAAAAGACAACACCCAAAAACCCAGAACCCTGAAGCAGCAACTGGGACAGGAAGCCTCTCACGTTGCAATCTGAACTTCAAACCCCAATGATACTTTGCTCCAGGCAACACTTTCATTTTTGAAGCTGGCATGACTGCAGCATGCTATGAGTAACAGCAGTAGGTTCAACTCAATCCATGAGGCTGTCTGCTAAGCGTCACGAGAGCATCTCCTTACAATTTGTTCACGCTTCACTCAGACAAGGTGCCAGGACAGTGACTTGTTACATGGTCACCAGGTATTGAGCTTCCTGTCTCCACTAGTGTCAAATACTATCCTACTATATGAGACTACAACAAACATGGCAATGCAGTTAGGGTTTTTGCAAACAAGTGTTCTTCAGTAACGTTTTACTTTCTAAAATGCAAAAGCAATATCATTTGATGTTAAAAGGGAACTTGAGTACAATCAATTATTTACCTTTATGAATCAGAAAAAATACTAAAGTTTGTTGACAAAACTATAAAATAAAGATATTTAAGGTCAAGATTTTGCTGGTGAAAATACTGTCCTCTCACTTTTTTATTTAGAATTGCTTGCTTGATTCTTTTTTTTTTTCTTGCTGCTTCCTACCTGAATCTTTCAACCATGTCCCTTTTGTGATCATGTGTGGTTGATATATGTGCACCACCGTGTGACTTAACTTCTGCCACTTAGAAAGTTTGCTGAAAGGTCTAAATTTAACTGTTTTTGTGGATAATTAGGAGTAACATTCTCAGAGTGCTCTGTACTTTAAGAGGTAGTGTATCAGGTCAGATAGGGACAGGTTGTCTATGTGGCTTAGCATACAGCAGGCTATTAATGAATGCTTGGGGAAGGCATGTAAATAATGACTTGAACTGTAGAACTTAAAAGGTTTTCAGTGTATTTTTAAAAATACTGATGTTTAAAAATACCTTTCAGACAGGCCTAAGACCGAGGTTACCAAAGCTCCTTAACTTTTTTTTTATATATCCTGCTATTTATTTTTTGTTGCCACTTAAACAGAATTTTTATGGTTTACAGTAGTGTTCAAACTAAACCATGAAATCCTAAAAAATTAACAAAGTAAATAAAAATATTATGTTCAGTTGTATTACATCAACTTAATTTTAATTAAGTTGCATCAATATCTGAAGTTATTTACAATATCAGGCAATAAATGTTTAAATAAAATAATTATTTAGAAGATGACATTTTCTCCTCTATTTTGTTAGTGTAGCAGAATTCATGTATTACCACATCACCTAAACTGTTACTGTATGGCTTCAGAATGGAGGGAAATTACTGCACTAATACAAGACAAATTTCTTTTGCAATTCATAGAATCATACAATCATTCAGGTTGGAAAAGACCCCTGGGATCATCAAGTCCAATCATTGACCCTACTCTACAAAGTTCACCCCTAAACCATACCCCCAAGCACCATATCTAAATGACCTTTAAGTACATCCAGGGTTGATGACCCAACCACCTCCCTGGGGAGCCCATTCCAATGCCTGACCACACTTTCTGTGAAAAAAAACCTTTCCTCATCTCCAGTCTAAACCTACTCTGTTGCAGTCTGAGGCCATCCCCTCTTGTTGTATCGCTAATGACCTGTGAGAAGAGACCAGCACCTTTCAGGTACTCGTAGAGAGCAACGAGGTTTCCTCTTAGCCTCTACTTGTGTTGTTGTACAGTCATTGATGTGTAAGACATTTAAATTTTATTTTATTTTTACATTTGGATTCAGGGATTTTATTATTTAATTAGCAATGCTGTACAATATTATATTGCTTGCATGAAAGCAAGCTGTAAACTTTAACACAAATCCAAAATGGATTAGCAGAGCAATTATCCTTATCAGAGCAAAACTGAAGGAACAAAATAAAAATATAGTACTAAAGCAGAGGTTTCCAAACTTACTCTGATGAAGTTTGGTCACAGCCATTGACATTGCTGCTAATGGTGTTAATTTCTCTGTTTTTATAGAGATTTCTCAGAGCAGGACCTCTCTCATATATTCATCAACCTCTGAAACACACCTGAAAACAGAACCTGACTGTGCTTTCTGCCTTGCCTACTCATTTATCACACCCTACTTCACACCATCCTGTTCTCACGTATCCAAATCTACTCCTGTCCAGGAAACCTACTTTGAAAATTGCACACAAACAGTATCTGCTCAAAAAGATGCTCAAAGTGAAAGTTTGATACTGGTTACAAGTTCAGCAGGGAGATACTACAGTGTGCCACACTTAGCAATTATGTATGGCAAGTAACTGGTGCCACAAACCCTTCTGTAGATAAGTAATCCTATCAAAGGCAGTTGAGTGCATTTGATTAAAGATTACATGTGATTAGTGGTTTGAAAGGTTAAGAGTACAATCTGTAGCATTAATGAGCATTCACATATTAATGCTGCTTTGGGGAGGCTGAACTAGGTGACCTCTGAGGTTTGTTCCAATGAGGATGATTTTATGACTATCACCCATTACGCAAATAGAGATTTAATTTATAAAAAACCTATTAATTGAATAAGCTGAGTTCTAGCATATCATTGCAATTATATTACCTGTTGCATCATGCTGTAGCATGGAGTTGTAAATTTCACCCAAGTTTAAGATTTAAACCACTGAGAGAAATATGCCCATGCCTTTTTGTCTATTGTGTTGAATTCCTTGTATCAGATTGAATTCCTTCTATAGGAATTCCTAGCATACAGCTGACTCAGTTCCAGTTCCAGAACTAGTTCAGAGTATGTGATGCTTTATGTGCAGCTGAGCTGTGTGAATGAGCTTAAGCTTAGTTTGCGTAATAAAGGTACTGCTGGCACTGAGACTATGGTAACAAAGCCATCAGTGCAGGTTAGCATTCTTAGAAAGGTTGAAGGCCCTAAAAACTTTCAAAAGCAATGACTTGAAATGCAAGAGGGCATTCTTGTATTTAAAAAAAACATACAACCCAAAAAACCCAAACCCATCACCACTTAAGAAGCCCCTAGCAAAAAACTCACTGTTCCAATATACTATGTAGATTCTGGATGTACACAGAAGTTGAAACACAACTGCTTGAGTTTAGTAAACAATACTATTAAGATGAACAGTCTTCATCATTACTTAAATCAGTATTATGATTCTTCTTCTTAAGCTATGCAGAGAAGTCATATGGATATTCCTCCTGTGTTTGAATAAAATTTGAAATACTGATACATCTTTAACTGTTCTCATTTAGATTCTTTACTTTTAAGAGAGATGTTGGTAATGAAGGAGGAACTCTCAAAATTACTGGCTATAAAAGGCAAATAATTTTCACATGCTTGTGACCAGAAATGTCTATGTGTAACATTTTAGGCTTTCCAAATATATGAATTAACCACAGTAATAGGAGATTGTTGTTGTCAAGTCTTACTGGTAACAGCATATTTCAGGGAAATACTTGGTTGCTTCTGTGATTTTATTGAAAAAGAAAAGGAGAATGATAGTATAGTTATGTGTTAAGGACTTGGCAGGTCTGGACTTTCAGGGAATATAGACAGGAATTAAAAGGACTAAGAGGTGCTGGAAAGAAGCAGAGTGATTTCTTTATGCTACTTTTCACAAAGATATTGTGGACATTTTATTCTTTTCAAATAATGTTCACAGGACATTATTATCAGATTAGAGAATCAAAACTTGGAATGTTAGAATAAAGTTAAAGACCCCCAAGTTGTGATCACTTAATTACATTCATTCATTCATTCCATGGTTCTAAAGGATGAAGTGGCTGATCTGCTAAGAACACATCTCAAAAGGAGATGCTACACCAGAAGATCAGAAGCTATGATGTGTTGTACATACTGTACTTTAAAACTGAACACGAGGAGCAGATCTGGGATTTGGTGACCAAGGCCTCATCTTTTAATGCCAAGTAAGCAGATTTGAAAACTAAATGGATAGTCAAGTAGTTCTATGAGAAACAGGATCTAATATACCTAATTTCTGAGATAGTTGTAATTTAGAGGTAATAAGAAGTACCCATTACAACTGGTGTACTTATAAGGTGTGGTTTTTCTCTAATAACATGGGCATATGCAGCAGCTTTTACTTCAGTTTAGGTAAGTAGTGGGTCAGTCCTCTTTCTACCTGCCTACCCAGTACTTGCAAATCTGCAATGTATGGATTCTTACTAAACTGTAAATGACTTTTGAATCCTCCTCTTTGACAACATTGTTCAAACTCAGGTAGTAGATAGAAAAGTTAGAAAGGGTCAGGCGTAATCTAGACAGGCACATTAAACAGCATTGATCTCTTCTGTCTTTAGCAGTCTAAGCAATGATCTAAGTTATTTCTACTATTAATGGAAAAGAGAGGCACCAAGTATATACTCATATACTTGTGTGCTGCGTGTACTTCATCACACCCTAAATTCACAGTGCACGGCCTCTGGCAGGAAACCATCTCTAACCCAGGCAATTTTGGTTTGGCCCTATAAGCACTCAATTTTGGTGAGTTTGTGGGAATGGTGAACTCTGATGCAGAGATGGGAATAAAAGTTACAACAGTCCAAGAATACCCTATATTGCTTTCAGTGGCAAAACTATGATCTACCTAGTCATTTAAACTTGAGCGACAAAGGTAATTTCTGAGGTGCTGACATTTGTGCACACACAACTAGCTCTGTGCTTGTTTCCTCATTTTCCCTCCTGTTGTATTGGCGCAGTCATTTGTACTGCATGGAGTGATTTGGATCAGAAAATTGATCCTGCCATCAAGAGGAATTGATGGCAAGTGGCGATTTTTAACCCGAGTTAGTTCCTCAATATGGTGTAGCAAGTGGCTCCACCAGCAGAGATATCTGCACAGATGAAGTTGTGTCACAAGGATGAGGATAAGCAGCAGGAGCAGCATCTCTGTTTGAATTGGTACTTTTACCAAAAGAGATGTTCAAATTATGTGTCTTAGAAGTGATTAATCTTGTCCACAAATAAGCAAACAAAGTAAAATACTACATACATTCTGTGAAACCAGAGAAAGTTGTGGGGAACTTGAGGGCAATCTTCAAAGGCTGGACGTATGTGCATAACAATGGTAGATGTTATTTGGTATTTGCAGTTACAGAGTAATTCACACTGTAAGGAGTAACTTGGGACTACTTGAAGGTAATTCTAAATTACGAGTCAGTGTTCTGAAAAAAATCATGTGTCATTATAGGTGCCCTAGTAAAAGCTTCTTTGCAGCATGCCCCTCTAAAAGAATCGGCCCTAAAATTTATTGAAACGGTGCTCCACAGTAGCAGTAAGTAGAAGTTCCCTACCTGAGTATTCCTGCTCAAATGAACTGTCCATCTGGTTTAAGTAAGGAATTTATTAACTAGTGCATAGACATATCCTGTGTGTGTTTTTAAATGCTGTTGAAAAATAACAAGTTCTTGAAAATTAAGTGAAGTCTTTTTAGGTAAGTTCACACAAAATAAAGCCGCTGCACTTCTTGCATTCAGTTCAACTCTCTCAGATTATCTGTAAATTTTCAATTATGGCAATACATTCATTCTGCCATTTGGAGGAGCCCGTGCCCCAGAATAATCATCTGAAAAAAGCTCACTCACTTGTAAGGAAGACTCTTCATTTAGGAAGTTGTACCGATGCAGCTAAGAGGTGTTTTGTCAAGTTCAGGTAAGTACTTTTACTTTGTTATTCTTTTAATTACACTCATTTGGGTTTTGTAGGGTGACATTTCGTTTACATTAGCATACATGCAGTGTCATGCAGAGCCTGGCAGCTTTTGGTCATTTGATAATTCGAAGCATCTTGAAATGAAAAGGCACATGCAGTAGCACACACACTTAGGAGATGTGTGGAGGGAAATTGTTGTCTGGGAAATTATTTTAGCGTAATTTATTATCACAGGTGTACCCGCTGAGGATGGAGATTATGAGGACTGTAATGACACAATTCCCTTTTGCTACATTTTTTTTTTTTTTCCCTGAGTGTTTGTATGTGTTTTGGTATTTTCTGAATTCAGTATTTTGCTAAGCCAGAGTTGTTGTTTTGGAGATGTTGAGAATTAAGTCTCAAGTCCCTGCGTGGAAATAAAAATGACTTTGTGGTCAGGTTTTTCACTACTTGGAATATCTTCAAATTTTCTATTTTAAAAAAATCAGCTTTTGATTTTTCTGCCAGTCAGGATTTTTTTCTAAAATGGATTCTTAAACCTTGGCATGGACCAAGATTTAATTTTAGATTAATGGTTGCTGTAACATTGCTCTTTTCTAGACATCCAATTATTTTTATAACATAATAATGGCTTCACAACAGAAGTTGGTTTATAGTCAGTCATATTCTGCATGGGACCTATATGCAATGTATATTCAACAGAAAGTATTAGTAATATACTAATAAAATAATTATGAATATCTAAACAGGTACTTCAATTTCTTTTTCTGTGTTATCATTTCAAACAGCAGGAGTTCTCTCACTGGTTATGGGTTTGGTGTTACAACCAACAGTCAAACGTGATAATTTGAAAAAAAAAAAACAAAAAAACCAAAACCAACATTAAACACCCCCCCCCCAAAAAAACCCAACAACCACCAAAACCAACCAACAAGAAAAAAAAAACAAACAAAACCCCCACCCAATCAAATTAGTTCTTATCAGAAAGGCTGACTATAGTTTGTCAGCCTTTTCAGCGGTGCACACAAACCTAGATATTTTTTTCTGACACCTGTATACTTTGTTGCTAAATTAGTGGATCACTTCTGTATATAAAAATATCTGTTTATAGATGCGTATATAATATGAGAAACCCTAACAATACCATTTGTCTTGATAAAAACCCTACAGAATGAAAAGCACTAGATTTTTAAAATTGAATACTGTTGTATTTTTAGGCACCAGAAAGAGAGGTTTCTGTTCTGCCTGGTTTTGTGTACGTGCTTAACTTCTTATCATTGCCATCCTTGTATGGTACTGATGCCAAGGAACTTCAGTGACATAGAACAAACAATACTTCTGAAGTGTAAGCTTTTACTTTAGCCTCCTTATACTTGACATGAACATACTGTTTTAAATATATGCTTTATAAAAGTAATGGCTACTTAAAATCAGAAACTAGTTCAGAAATTCTTATGAATGGTTAGGGTACTGCAAACAAGGACAGCACTAGTGAAAAGGAAGCTGCCGCTTCAGGGAAGTTCTTTAAGTTGAAATGCATTCCAGTGAAACCATCAAAAGACAGAATTAGTTCTATAGGTGCTTCCTAATTTTCCTGGCTTTATTTTTTGCAGTATGAATGCTATGAATAGTGTCTTCTAGATACCAATTTTAGACTGATTTTATATAAATGCTACAGAATTATAAAAACTAAGGGTTTGGTGCATCTGACTTTATTTGTAATATATTTAAAGAACAGTATGTGCTGGTTTGAGGCTAATTAGAATATTTTTATAAAAAAATATAGGCTGTGAAAAGAAAACACTGGTGATGTCTACTTCACTCTTAGGCTTGCTGAGATGTATAAGAACAAGAACACAAACATAGCTAACACAGAGTCTCTTGGTCTTTCTGGGAGCCAGTGGGTCTTCTCCTCTCTGCTGAGTAACCTCACTAACCACTCTAACTCCCCTGGCCGATCCTCCAAACTCCCCTTGCGCATATGGCAAACTCCGGGGTAAGGTAAAGGGGTGGAAAGAAGGTGGAAAGGTGGTTGGGAGCCACCTGGGGACTCTGATTTCTGGGAGGGGTATTGTGTTTCTGTATTACCTTTAACTTGTGTATTTCTGTAAATATTCCTGTATATTGTGTATATATCTGCTTGTATATTGTGCTAAGCTGTAAATATAGCTTCAGTCCTTAACCTTGAGCCGGCTGAGTCTAGTCTGGGTGCTTTTTCATAGCGTGGGGCAGCGGGGAACTCCCAAACCATCACACAATACTCTTAAACTTAGTAGGTTTTCCCATTGGTGGGAGTGGCTTCTGGTTGCACATGAAGCCAAATTTTTACTGAACACAGTTCTGAAGAAGACAAACTAGAACGAGAGTAAAATATGCAAGTTCAGTATTACTCAGTAATAATAGTGCTTATGATGTCTACAATATGGATATGGAGAGCAGAGAGTTCATTTTTCTTCTGAATCTTTCAGCAGAACTATTATTGTACCTAGCACAACCTCCTGTACATGGATAAAGAAGAGTAAGAAGGTAAGGTGTTTGAGATTACATTATTTAGTAATGTAATTATTTACATTTACTAAGTATTTAGAAGTAATGTCAGTGACTTGGAACATGCACAAATACACAAAGACACTTGATTTATCATGCATCGAGAAGTCTCAAATGTGTTATATTGGTTTGTTAGTTTGTTGTGGTTTTTTGCCTTTTTATCTCATGGGTGGCATTTCTGAAAGTATTCCATATACGTTTTCCCTGAAATCAATGAGCTGACCTGAGTGGGAATAAAGGTTGGTTTATCTTTAGTGAGACAAAGTCAAGTCATCACTAAGTGATTTTGAAATCCCATCCTTGAAATACTAGGTCTTTGACATACAGTGGGATGAGAATCTCAGAACAGACTGACTACTGAGGACTCTCCAGCTACACTTCAGGTACATTTCTTTGGAGGATCTTAAAGGTTTCTTCTTTTTTTAAATTATGCTAATTAAGTAGCAAAGAGTGCAAGTTAAACTATAAATATTTTCCACTTAACATTTACATTTAAAATAGATGTGCCTATATTTATGAGAGGATTTCTTAGTTACAGTTTGAGCATTATATAGTTATCTAACATTTCAGCAGTACTGTTTCTATAGAGGACTTCTTTACCAGCACAGAACATGAATGTCCAGTTTAACTCTCATGCACATTTTTATCTTGTTTTCCTACATGAATGTGGAGTTAGGTCAGCTACTGCAATTTCCATTCTGCAGAGACAGAGATGTCTTTTGGTAATGAATGCATAATTTACAAGTAAGAGCTTCTATATTGGAATAAGTGGTAGGAAGTCTGTTTATATCATGAGATTATGTGGGTATTGTTTCCTGTTTACACTGGTCCCCACTTTCTCCAGGGAAAGGATAGCTCAATGTTGCAACAGCACAACGTAATTTGTAACCTAGAGCCTGAAAGTCACCCAGAACTGATGCTGCTTTACTCTGTTCTTGCAAAAGGACAGTGGTGCAGCAGGTACTGCTGCCTCAGTACTGGAGGCAAGAAACCTGGAGAGGAACATTGTATGGAATAGAAATAGGAACTGTTATGGCCATCTCCAGTAATCCATCCTACTTTATCACCCAAGGTCCTCTTTCTCTGTTTTGAAGGAGAACGAGGTGCAAAATAGTTGTGCAATTGGTGGGAATATTATTTCTATGTTTAAAAAAAAAAAAGATGTTATTCTTTTATTTATTTTTAGATTTACCCAATTTACCCAAGTTATAGACTTACTCTCTTGCCTTGAGAAACAGAAAGATACTGTAAAATATCTCTGAGATCAGGAATAAAACTGAGTATTTTAAGAGAAAATATTATAACAAATCAAAGAAATACATTAATGGCCTTTTAAAAACATTTAAATTCAATGAAACATTAATATCTATATTTAAGGGTTCTATTTTCAGTTCTATAGGCAGTATGGACTGCGACAGAAACAGGTACATCCTAAGCAGATCATCTGGTTTAAGAAAGTAAGCAATTATTTCTGCTAAGCAATTGGTTAAATACAAGAGTTGTCATAGTAGCTCTTTTAATTCTTTTTAAGTGGAAATAATAACACATGCCTGTAGTAAGTTGTATCTCTCTTCAAGGGTAATGAAAAATACAGATTATATTTTTTTCCCTAGACAATTCAGTAATGCCTATAATTCCTCTCATGGGTATACTAAAAAATTGAGGACAAATTCTGCAGCTCTTGAACTTGTAAAGTTATATAAATTCTGAGCAAGTTAACAAGACTTCTTGATAATTAAATAGAAATAAAATTACATAGCAGACAGCACATTGAATCTTAAAAAAAAGTGACTTATTTTAAGAGACAGTCTGTATCAGTGTAGGTAAGTATGCTCCATTGCCACTGCAAACTAAAGCACAGTATCTGAGCAATATATAAGCTGTGCGCATGTCTCTTTTTGTGCCCAATATACTGACGTATTATGGAGTATCTTTGTTCCATTCTTTTCTGTAACACAATTAGCTTCCTCTCTCCTGTCTCAGAGACCTATCTTATCTTATTCTTTGGGTTTGTGATCCAAGAACATGGAAGAGTACTCTTTGGCTGTGAGAGCAGGTGTGTTGCAGATGTGTAGGAAACCTTAAAGGTTAAACCTTAAGGTTTAACAACAGTAACAGGACTGGTTTCCACCTAACACACTATTCTGGTCTTGGTACCCAGCATCGTGACATTCTTCAGAGAGCAGGTCCAGAAATTTGTGCTCCTGATCATCAACATCCAGTTTAAATACCCTCATCTTGGATCCCATTTTAATGTCATCATATTGAGCTGGTTGGTTATATTTTTAAAGGACAAAACTCTTCAGCCTTATCTGCAATATAGCTAAGAGATTCAGGGTCTCCCAAGAGAGGCTATCTCATTCCTGACATGCTCACCAAGAAGAGGTGATGTGTGTAGTGCCTTGCAGATTAACTTCAGTAACCTACTATGGAATGGGTTATTGTGTATGTTGTGGAAGTCCATCTTACAATGCAACTACTGTACTTGCTGTCAAATGAAGCCTCCAGTTGAGACATCAGTGAGGCACAGTCAGTGAGCTGAATTTCATTTTACACAGCACTGTGAATACAGCAGTCATTTAGAAACTTGGCTTTGGGACTCCAGATACTTCAAAAGGACAGTGGTTCAGTTGAAGACACTCTTAAATTAAGAGGCAAAGTATTTATTTCAGTTTGTGGATGGATGAAGTGCCCTCTGCTTTGGTTTAGTTACTAAGCCTGAATTTGCAGATGCTGTTTTAAACAACCAAATTAAGTATAAATAGCAGTGGAAGTACTATTGTGCAGCTGAACTAAAGAGATTTTGCTGCATAACTACTTGCTGCCTGTTGTCATTGGCAAGTCAGAGATCATTTCCAAAGCTGTAGCCTGGATGTGGAGGTACCAGTTGCTTTTATGTCTATTTTTCAAGCCAAAACATGCATTTTGTTTTTAGCAATGTTTTTACTAAGATTCAAAATTATCACAGCACTGTTCCTGAAATTTAAAAAGGGGAAAAAAGGGGGGGGGGGGGGGGGGGGGGAGTAGGAATTTTGAAACAAAAAACTTATGAAAAGAAGTGACACTTGAGTGGCACAGAAAATTCTTGTCAGCTGAACTCTTGACAGCATCTAGCAGAAATTCAAAGTCTGGTTTGTGTCTAGTAATTCTATTAACATTTCAAAGGTTGATGATGTTCTGGGAGTTACACAGGAGGGATTATTTCTTACTTTAAGAATTAGTACTCTAAAGCTTTGCCTGTGCTAGGAATATTGCATCTGTCTTGCAGTAGGTAAATGGACTGTATCTGAAACACTAATTCCTCTATCAGGCGTTTTGCTACTTTATCTCTGCTGGCATAATTAAAGTATCAGCTGTCTTTCCCCATAGTGTGAACAGAGCTGTATCAGTATAAAACTATTGGTAGCTTATTTCCACATAGAAGGAAATGAGCTAGGAGGGCTGGCCCAATTCCAGAAGATGTTTGTAATTATATTGCTATGCCAGTACAAACTATTTGTATTGGAGACTTTATACCAGAAGAAAGTCACTTGATTCTAGTTTATTTGCCCTTACCCACAGAGGCCCATGAAAAGTTACACCACTTCTGTTCCATAGGTTCAATTTGCCTTTGTGGGCAAACTTGCCCTTTACACAGACTTACCTCTATCTCTGCTAGAAGATATAAACAATGAGTGTTTTGACAATAAAAATGTATCTTCCTTTCTGATGTAAGACTAATCTAGTAATTCAATCCAAGAACAAGTATACAGTTTACTATGAGTGGCTAGAATATTTCCATCTAACTGCATGCACTAGGGCCCATGGAGCAGCTTGTCCCAACCCCGCTTCCTAGCTTAAAACTCTGTTGTTCGGTGTGGAACACAACATTTTCTGTACTCTGATCAAACTTGCAGCAGCTGTTTTATAGAGTAGTGTCTTGCCTCACTTTCCTGGTGCATAGATGAATCTTGTCTGGTATGTATTACCTAAGGAAGACATAAGTCAGAACTTGGGTAAGTTGCAAATAAGGATGACCTACATGTGCTTCTTCTATAATGGTAATGTTGAGCATGTTCAAGTGATTCTCAATCTAAAGCTTCAGGTGAGGGAAAGATCTTGATGCCACATTACAAGGTGTGGAGGAGACTGTAATGGGGAAAAGACTGAAAATCAGTATAATCCTCCTCTAATCCTAGTAGCAGTAAAGGACCTAGTCAGAGACTAACTAGCAGGAATAGAAAGACTTAAAAGCCCAGGGACCTTTGGCCACTCAGATAATGTTCACTAGCTTTATTTAGCTGTTCTCTGTCCTGTAGTCATTGACTGTTTGTTCCACCCTCTTTCTGTCCATCCTACCTCTTCTGCTTCAATCCTGTCTACTTCATACACTTCCCCCTACTCAATCCTCCCTCCTTACTCTGTATCTCCTTCCATTTTCTTTGCCAGCAAAAGCCACCCCCAAAATAGAACTACTGTTATATTTACTACAATCATGCTGTTTGTGCTGTGTGTGAACTTTTCCCCCATGCTGTCTTATCTGTTTAGACTGTTGGTTTTCCTATGATCAGAGAGCTTTTACTGTTCTGTTTATGCGCTGTCCAGCACATTGGAACTTCTGTTTTCATTTGTCCTTAGAAGACCTTTAATATAATTAAGAATAATATTCTTCCATCCTGCTATTTTATAGGAAATCACTTATAGGCAAATGACTACCCTTAATGAGGTGAGGTATATGAGATTTAACAGAAAAAAGGAAGAACTTTGCACTTGTAGTTTTTCAATAGGTGAACTAGTGATTTAAAAGCATCATAACTGCAGTTATGGTACAGTCCAGGATAATATGATGAACACTTCAGAATTAGTTTTATATTGACTACATTTACATTGCACTTGCACTGGTTTGCAGATTGTTGGCTTGTTTTCCATGTTTTCCAGCTTTTAAATTTACTTTCTACAAACCATTTTGGTAGGTGCATGTTGCTTAACAAAAATCCATTTTGCAGCTTGAGCACAAAGTGAGCAGAGTACTAATGATGGATATGAATGGTTATGTTAAGGATAACAATGGATATGCCATCTTCATAGAATCATAGAATGGTAAGATTGGAAGGGACCTCAAGGATCATCTAGTTCCAACCCCCTGCCACAGGCAGGGACACCTCCCACTAGTACAGGTCACTCAAGGCCTCGTACAACCTGGCCTTGAACACCTCCAGGGAGGGAGCAGCCACAACCTCCCTGGGCAACCTGTTCCAGTCTCTCACCACCCTCACCAGAAAGAACTTCCTCCTGACATCCAGTCTAAATCTCCCCTCTGCCAGTTTAAACCCATTGCCCCTCGTCCTGTCATTGCAAGACCTTGTAAATAGTCCCTCCCCAGCCTTCCTGTAGGCCCCCTTCAGATACTGGAAGGCTGCTATAAAGTCTCCTGGAAGCCTTCTCTTCTCCAGGCTGAAGAGCCCCAACTCTCTCAGCCTGTCCTTATAGGAGAGCTCCAGCCCTCTGATCATCTTTGTGGCCCTCCTCTGGACCCGCTGCAACACTTCAATGGCCTTCAAAAGCAGTGGCATTCTGTTAAGAATTTGCATGTAGTTTATTAAACAGTACATGGTACTTCTGGTTAAAATGTGTTTGTGTATCCTTCTGAAAACTTGTCTGTTTAAAGAAAATTTCTTCTAAAATATAGAAAATTAGGGTTGTGCAGTACCTTAAATTCTGAAACTGTGTCCAACAATGTTAGTTTACTTAGCAGGGACTTCTTGCATATTAAGAACAGTTTAAGTATCATTTCTAAGGGAGTTATTTTAGAGTTAGTAGCCATTTATAGTTCATTATTTGTGGGCCTGTTTCTCAAAATATTTTGAACTGAGTATTTTTGAACTGTCATTTTAAAAAAATCTTTTTCACTCAGAGTATGTTGTAACTAACCTCTGGTGGCATATTTCACCACTGAACATGTCACTGTTCCACAGGCATTACATCCAAATTTGCAGGAAATATGAAGCACTTAGGTAATTATTGGCAAATTAATTGTTGCTAGAAACTTCTAATCCTTGTATAAATTTTTTGCAACTATAATGACAGCATGATAGGTTACTAAACTGGAAACTTTGTTGGAAGTTTCACACAAATTTAAAAATGTAGGTAGAAACAGCAGTGGAACTTTTATTTTAGCTACAAGATAGTACAAGAGGTTCCTTTTAATTTAGTCTTTAGTTAGTCCTGAGAAGATTAATATAAGCAATATCTTAATCTGAAACTAGATTAGTATGGAGGAGATTTAATAGTGACTTCTATTTCATATCCCTTTCTGCAGTACTCAGCTTTTCATTTTTACTTTCTAGATGGGTGGGAGAGAAAATCTGGCCTTCATTCATTCCAGTGCCAAAATACAAAATACAAATCAGGAACTGTAATGTAAGGGCATGCTAGGTTTCTCTATCTGCAATGGAAAAGTGGGCATGCTAGATATATAAGTTTAGATATCTACTTAGCAGTTAAAAAAACTATTTATATCTATGATTCTGCAAGCTATTGTAGTAACCTGGGATGAGGAAGTTAGGCTGCTCACTGTTTGGTTTTTTTGGTTTTTTTTTTGGTGCCAGGCTACTCCCTTTCACTCTGGTTCATTGCATGGCAAGTGTTTGGTTACTTATTCAATCTGTGGATTTTAAACCAACTTTCAGGAGGTGAAAAAAAAGAGAGGAGGTAAGCTTTTCATAGTTTTAATCCCTTTCAAATTCCGAAGGTTGACATCAGTCAAGAAAAGCCTGGTTTGCAATTGCCATACCACAGAAGTATCCTATCTGTAGTTGCAGTAGTTATAAAAATGAAGGCTGGAGTGTCTTTTTCTGTTGATCTTTTCTAAGGTGACTACTGATTGTTTCAAATAAAAGCAGTTAAAACAAGTGACTGACTTGTAAAAGAACTGACTGTCATTTAGTGTTTAATTCCTCTTTTGCTAAGTCATTTTTGTGATATTAACTTCATTTCTGACACTTTAGTAGGTGGAAGCCTGAGGGGGAGAATGCTGTAATTCTTTCACAGTTCATTAGTTTGTGGATGTTTCTGCTATGCTGTTTCCACGCTGGATGACTCATATGCTAAATGAACACGCCAGCCTAAAGGCATGCCCTCAATATTGCAGCCCACTGTGAAACTTGATGCCATTACATATAAAAATTTGGAAGATGCTCATACCATTTTAATTCTGGAGAATTTTTGTGCACATTGGACATATGTGCTATCAATTACTTACTCAATGTACTTTCAAAAAGCTGTGTTTTACCATGTCTGATTGCTCTTTGTTCACACCACTGAGTTTGTAGGTTACATCTGTCTTGTGAGCCTAAGNATGGCAAGGGGTTGGAACTAGATGATCCTTGAGGTCCCTTCCAACCTTACCATTCTATGATTCTATGAGTACATTAATTTCTGGACTCTTTGATGACATTTGCTTTGCACTGCCACCTGTGGGGGTTTTTTTTAATGATTTAGACAGATTCAGAAATGCTTTTATTTAGGAATTTGATAGCACAGATCTAATGTTCTCCATATTGCGAAAACACTAATTAGAATGAACCAGTTATCCTCTTGTTATCTTAACTGTCCTTGAATTTTGGCTTTCTTACCAATTTTTCCTTGTTTAATAAAAATGTGAATGACAAAACAGATTTGTGCATCAACAACATGTTACACAAATTATCACTTACATTAGTGGGAAACTGTAAAAAGAGGGTCCAAAACTGGTCCAGGGTTGCAGCCCTGCATTTCTTTAGGATCTGTAACATAAGACTGATTTGCATTCACAGCAGCAAGATGAGAGAAAGGGTTCTGAAAACTATGTGAAATGTTTTCAGATACTGTTTTGAATCTGTAGGATGTTTGAGGTTTTTTCACGTGCTGTATAGTAGTATTAATTAAAGGCCTGCACCAATATACATATTTATGTATTTTCAGATATTTCATCTCTGGATGACAGATCTGTGGTTTTGATAGGAGTAAGACAGAATGCTGTCATAGAATAGATACATGTCATGAGTCAGGTACCTTGGGTTTTAGATAACATGCATGGTATTTAATGGAGGAATTTGTGCCAAAGTGAGCAGATACACTCATATTAAAGAGTGGCATTCCCATAGATTTTGCACTTAATACTACTCATGGCTGCACATTGTGTATGAGTTTTTCAGTCTGCGTCCCTGCTCGTTTTCAGCAGGAGGTTGCTGATGCTCACCTAACCCTAACTCGCCTGATGTGGAGCATGTCTGGTTTGGGCTGCAAGACATATTAACAAAAACTATGTGCAATCATTAACAAAACCGATCACAACTCCCATAGGAAATACTGGAAGGCACTTAAAGTTACCATTTAAGTCCTGTTCCTAATTCTAGCACCCTGGACTAAGTCATCTGAGGTCACTTAAGGATGTCTGACTGTAAGAGTGTAAGAGATATAGAGACAGAACAGTACTACTGGTTTCATCTTCAAGTGGTGTTGAAATATAGGTAAAGAGAGAAAGGAGGAAGAAAAGTGAAAATACATCAGGAATTGCCATTCAGGCCAGGATGATGTGTTTGAGAGAACGAGGTGTATTTGCAGAGGGCAGTAACTCTGCCTTACTGAAGAGCTGCATATGCTTTCATAAACCTAAGCAGCAACACCAAGCCAGAAAACTCAGCATGCTGACACATACCACATCTACAGGTGTAAAAGCTGCCTCACCAGACTGTTCTTGCAGACTTGTTATGAGCCCTTGGCTTGTCAAGATCCTTCCTTCATTTACCAGGAAATATTCTGGAATCTTTCTAGTGTATGCTACAGTACGTATAGCTTTAGTCCTGCTCTCACTTTCCCACCTGTTTCAGAGTGGCTTTTTCTTTTCTTGTATTGTGTGATGAAGATGTGCAGCTCTAAGATTCAGTGTAGGGGCTGAGTTTTGAGGGTCTAATCAGAGCTTCTTATAAGCATAGCCAGGTTTGATGTCAGGTGCTGCAGGTACTGACCTTTTCTGCTGACTGCTTTTGTCCTCTTCAACTGAGGCGATGGTTTCACCCGTGGCTTTCCGCAGCTCTGCCCGTCACCCAGAACAGGGAGTATTGAACACCAGTACGTTCAAGCAGCCTTGGGTTCCCCAGCGTAAGACCAATAATGGAGTCAAACGTTGCCTTAGGCCAGCTGGCTGCACCATCAGAAAAGTGTCTTCATTAGGCTGATCAGGGCATCACCGTGGTGACTCCAGCCACCGGAGGCAGGGGCAGCAGCATGCCGGGCAAGAGGTGAGGCCCAGCTCTGGCCCGGCGGCGTTAGGACCCGGGTGGCTCCTCCCGCGCCGCCCGGAGCCAGCCGTGGCCGCAGCTGCCGGAGGCCGTGGCAGCGCGCGGACCTTCGTCCGCCGCGCCAGCTGCTGCTTGGGGATGGGCGGTGCGCGCGCCCCTCATTGGCTGCCGCCGTCACCCTGCCCGGCCCCCATTGGCTGCCCGCAGCCGCCCCGCTCGCCGTCCTGCGCCTGCCGCTCCCCCTTCTAGCTGACCTGGGAGGTCTTCGTCAGCCCCGCCCCCGGCGCGACGTTTGTCGCTGTGCCTCCGTGTTCTCTTTCCCGCTTCCCGAGTGTCCGCTGAAGCGATAGGTCTTGTGGTACTGCCGCGGTGGCTTTCCACGCTGCTTAGCAGTGGGTTAGCTTTTCCCCGTAGTGCGGTGTGGTTTAGCTGTGAGCCTTTCAGACCTAGAGCTGTCTTTGAACTATGTTTTCGGCTCGAAGGCTTGTGGCTGGTGTTAGGGATGCCCTCGTACTGCTACATTTCCACTAACACCGTAGTTGTGCGTTTCGTAGGGCCGATGAGGGAGCAGTGGGAGTTGCTGGGCGCTGGGAACTTGCTATACGCAGTGCCGCGCTACGTGTTGGAGCGGAGACGCGCTACTGCCTGCAGCCTCTGTGTACCTTGGAAAACAAGTAAATAATGAAAGCACTTAAAATGGCAAGAAATACTTCTGTTCCTTTCGGGAAAATAACGTGCACAACGTACAGACCAGATGATAAATGCAATCTGGAAGCTTACTGTGAGTTGAAGCAATTTTATTACTTTGTTTACGTTGGGTTTCTGCATATACAGTGTAAACCTAAATCTTTCTTTATAGTGGATATACAGTAGATTGTGGCAAATGTTCCTGTTCAAAAATGCACTTTGACTAATACAAAAATACCTTTGGTTTAATGCCTACATGATGTTCATACTGCAAGGCTGGTGTTCTGTTCTTACAGCAGCTACTACGTGTGCTGCTGAACTCTTTTCACTTTAATATTTAAAACAATTCATTAAGAATAAAAGAACTCTGATCGTTATATTAGAATTAAAGTGGAGCAGAAGCAGATATATTATCAGACACTTGGCTTCAGCAGCGCCTGTCAGGAAGTAATGGCTCTCTTAAACTGTACATTAATCATCAACAAGAAGTTCAGAAATGCCAGTTTCAGTCCAAAAACTTTGATTACCAAATAAGTAGCTTTTATGCTATTGGAACGAGGAAAGAAATGTCTTCAACAAGAAATTTCTTCCGCCTAAATTAAGTCAGTTTAAACTTTCTCCCTCATGAGTAGTTCCTCTCTACTTTAAAGGGAAAAAATTACATGGGGTAACTTTGCAGGTAAACGTATAGGGAAGTATATTTCAAGTTATGTATATTCAGTAGATTTTTTCAAACGTATAATAGCTTTAGAAAAAACAAATGTCCCTTTTATTTTAGAACAAGGGAAATACTTGTCAGTAGAGTATGTTATTAAAATGATCATAGGCAAAAGGTATAGAACCAAAAGGTAAATCAGACATGACAATTCCTTTACTCACAAATTCACAACCTGTGTCATCTGCAAAACAGAGTAATTTAAACAAGGGGAATGAATATGTTCCAGTTTCTTGATGAACGGTCTGATGATTTTAGAACATAAATGAAAGGTGTGTTGCCTTTTGAGTTCATAAATTGTATATTGCCTTTCTGCAACCTATTGTCTTGCTTTTATGTTAGACAGATTTTCTGTTACTGTGGACAGTAAGATCTTTGACTCAGAGGTGTATGTTGACTGAAATTCCCTTCTCTTAACAGAACAGCTACCAGTGCCTATACATTCAAGTGTCACTGCACAAAGTTTATGTAGCTCTTTAAATGTCACTCTCTTATCCTGGTACCAGCTGCACTCTCTATCCAGGAATGAGTTCTCAGAGGATCTTTCTTGTTGTCTGTATTGTTGACCTTTTGAGTCTTCATTCGCACCTTCTATTGTACTGTGATGCTTCAGCCATTTATTTTTGCTGTTTACGTGACCCAGCCACTGATTAAACCATGCACTCCCATCCTTGCATTGGCAGTGCTGGCAGCTTCTCCTGTTCCCACACTATTCTCTACCCCTAGACAGTATTATATTCTCTTTACTTTCATGGACCCAGAAGGAGAGATTAGAATCATAGAGTGGTAAGGTTGGAAGGGACCTCAAGGATCATCTAGTTCTAACCCCCTGCCATAGGCAGGGACACCTCCCATTAGTACAGCTTACTCAAGGCCTTGTCCAGCCTGGCCTTGAACACCTCCAGGGAGGGAGCAGCCTGTTCCAGCGTCCCTGGGCAGCCTGTTGCAGTCTCTCCCCACCCTCACTGTGAAGAACTTCTTCCTAACATCCAGTCTAAATCTCCCCTCTGCCAGTTTAAACCCATAAACCAGTTTTCTGGTTAATTCATTTGTACAGCTACTTAGTATCTACGGAACTCTTTATCCATCCAGCTTTTTAGTCTTCTATCTCAAAGTAAATGAGCTTTTTATATTTTCTCTAGTCCAGGCAGATCCTTACCAGAAGTAGCAATTGAAACAAAAAAATGAAGCCCCATACTTAGACTCTCTTTCTTCTTCTTCTTTTCCTTCCTTTTTTTTTTTTTTTTTAAACTTGTCTATCTTAATAAAATTAAGACTTTCTGCTCTTTGAGAAGAAATTGTAGTTTTTTGTAAGTCTTTATAATAGTTAATACAATAAGGTAGTGTGTTTTCTGGTATGTGCTGTGATAATACGCATTTCAGACTAAAGCAGGATGATCTAATCAAGATAACTGTGTAGCATAATGATGGTATACTATTTCTAGTTCCCTTGCTTGTGAGTAATCAGTAAGTTGTTGCTGTGAGGGTGTTTTTTTTGCAAGATCTGTGATGAGAATCCATGTTTTGGGTTTTTGGGTCTAAGTCTTCCCTCTGCCAGTTTAAACCCATTGCCCCTTGTCCTGTCATTACAAGACCTTGTAAATAGTCCCTCCCCAGCCTTCCTGTAGGCCCCCTTCAGATACTGGAAGGCTACTATAAGGTCTCCTCAAAGCCTTCTCCAGGCTGAAGAGCCCCAACTCTCTCAGCCTGTCCTCATAGGAGAGCTGCTCCAGCCCTCTGATCATCTTCGTGGCCCGCCTCTGGACCCGCTCCAACACTTCCATATGAAAAATGTTTCTTCTGATCAGTTTTGAATTTTCCACACTTTGGATGTTTCTATACTTTTTTTCTTGAGTTTTAATGTAACAAGTTCATAGAAATGTCTGATCTGACCTTTATAGAACAGTTGTTATTTTACATGTACAGGAATAATAGTCCCTTTTTTAAACTTCCTAATTTATTTTCATAGGTTATTTTCAATGTTTGTCTTGTTCACATTTGAGCCCTTTCCAGTTCTTCGTTTTAGAAAAGAGGTCACCCGTACCTCACGTATGTTTCTTTTTTCACAACATTGATTTTTATAATCTTATTATGCTGGCTTTTTCATAATTCCGTTGTTTAAACAGCCTATTTTATTATTTTTCCTTTGACTGTAGTGGCATACTGAGCAGAGATTTTCATTAAACTGCTGAAGTGTGGTGCCCTGGTTCCTTCTTGAGGCCGAAGCATCTGGTGTTCTTTCCCATTATGGCATAACTGATCTAATGAATGATTTCCATTAAACAAAGGCAGTCCTACCACCTCCCTTGCACCTGATGCTGGCATTCAGCTGATCCAGCCCATGGGACAAAAAGCAATCTTAGCCTTGCCAATAAAGTGTAGGTTTTTAACTTTTTGTTTGTTTGTTTGCTCCCTGGGCAATCTTACCAGTGATGGCTGTGACTGTTGTTGCAAAGAGAGTAGAGAACAACATGGCACATGGCAAAGGAGCTGGAACCCTGGAGCATACTTTTTCTGCAGTGATCTGCATCAGAGCAGTTTAACTAGCATAACACTATCAGAGTTGTAACAGAAGTGTAAGTGCAAGATGTATGGAAGTGTATGTCTCAGCATACGGTGAAAGAATGGAACAAAGGGTTAAAGAAATGGCCTGTACTGGTAATGAAGGACACGGTTTCCAGGACACCATTCGCAGCAGTATCTGTGTGTTACAGTACAAATGACTTGCTAGCAGAAGACCTTGCATCCTAACAGCAGGAGGATGGCAACAGGGATGATGTGTAGCACATTCACTGTTCTTTTCCCTGTTAGCCAAACGGGAGGAGAGACTGCAGGCAGACATTTCAGACCTGTGTTCCAAACAAGGAAAAGCAGACAGCAGACAGCAATATGGCATAAAATTTATGGAAGGCCAGGTGAGGCAAAGGACTGCTGTGTCACAGCTGATGATTGCTGAAGGATATCCTAAAAGGTCTGCTCAACCCCCCTAATTTCTATTGGTAATTAAGAACAACTCCTAAAATGGGATGAGGAGTTAAAACCTGACAGCCCTTGTCCTCTGTTTTGACATACGTTATTCTGGCCGGACCATACAGACAGCTAAGTTTCAGTGTTCGTGAGTGAATGTAGGGATGTGAGTGAATTAGGTCTATGGGAGAAGAAACATCATAGAATCATACAATGGTCTGTGTTAGAAGGGACCTCCAAAGGTCATCTAGTTCAATCCCCTCTGCAGTCAGCAGGGGCACCCTCAACTAGATCAGGTTGCCCAGAGCCCTTTCAAGCCTCACCGTCACTATCTCCAGTGAGTAACAACAATCACCTGGAGATGTTGTGGGTAACCATTACTTTCCCTTTGCCTAACACCTTGAGCTTTATTACTCTAATTTCCCTACAGTTGCACCTTTAATTTGAAACATCATAAAAAAGTGTTTTCTCTTGAATTTGTTTTAGTATGTTATCTATCATTATTTGGCCTTTTTCGGGCTTACTTATTAACAGTTTTCCATGATTCTGAGTAACCTAAATAACTGCAGATTTTTAGGCCATGTTACTGACCTCAGTTTCTGGATGATTAACAACTATTCTGTAACACAGGAGTAATGAAATTCATGGCAATTAAATTGATCTTTTAATCCAATATCTTGCTTTATTTATTCTCATCAGGTTTTGATCTATGACTGACTGTGTCTTAGGGTTTGTTTGTTTGCTTCAGAGGAATTTTTCACTCACGTTGGGCTTTGAAAGAACTTTATTTTCTGTGATCTGGATGAATAGATCTGGAGCAGGAACTAGATCATCAGCATTAGCAGTTGTTCTATTCTGTTTCTTTTGTATGTGATGCTTGGTATGAGTTTTTCTGACTGATTGTATGAGGATTAGATTTCCAAATTTAAGTGAGGCACCCATTTCACTAAGTAACTTCTTGAAGCTCATTGTTTCTTCACAGTATTATATTTTTCCTAGTAATAAGTTTTTGGAGACTTGTGGGGCATGAACTCTTCACATATACAAGGGAACTCCTTACATTTCTCCTTATATTTCTTACTTTTACCAGTCCTACATTTTACCATTTTTTCACTCATTGTTTTGGAAAACAGCTTATGACATCTGTCACACACACATATGACAAGGGTTTCCATGGTATGTTCTCCCCACCCTTGCTTCCTCTGCCAAAACTTCTGTATTCATCCTGGATCCACTTATACCTTCCCATCACACTTACTTCCCCGTCTCTTCTCCTGTGTTGAATTGTCTTGAGGATTTGCCCATCATTCAGACTGGGGAGAAAACCAGTAGGTGCCAGCTGTGGACACATTCCAGCTCTTTGTTATTAAGGAATTTAGAAATAGCAAAGTTACAGTTGATGCATAGCTGTGCATTTTCTACCTGGCATGTGTGCATAGATAATTACATGATCGGGTGTTCCTTAATACTATACTTGCTGTATTATTGTAAAATAGTGTTATTTGGACATAGAATTTCCTGTGATGCTAAGCACCACACAAACGTGGATTGAAAAGATTATCTGCAATCCTAAATGTTTGCAGTGTAAATGTAATACAGTTGAAATGAGAAAATATACACAGATGAGAAGGAAAATACTATTTGAGGGGGAACTTTTCATACTTCAGGCATGCAACTTGGGTACCTAAATCAAAAGACTGATCTCCTTAGGCTATTTCCATGGCTTTCCAGTGACTCCTTCAGAGGACTGCTTGGGATATTTTAGGAGTTTCTTCATCAAAATAGCTCTCAACAGCAGCCACTCTCCATTTGCTGTATAGGAAGATCCATCTCCTACATCCCACACTTTCCTCTTTTAAGTAGTTTAAAATAGGTGGTATGTATATAAATACCTTCTTATCACACATTTTGAGCACAGGGCCATCTTAGTATACTGAATTCCAGAGAAAACTTTGAAGAACAGCAATGTTTTCAAGTATTTAAAGGAGTTTCCCTAAAATGTAAGGTGTAAAACAGGAAAAGCATAAGGTTTGTTTGAAAATGTAATGTGAGTGAGAGAGGAGCTGAAACCTGGACTCCTGACATTGACGGGTCGGAGATAGGAGGGTAAGAAACAGAAGTCTCTCTAAAGGTAAAGGTTGAGTAAAAATTGAGAGGGTTTTGTAAGTGTTTTAGCCAACCACAAAATAATAAACTGGACAGTATGATCTAATGATCTTTTCAGCTTTATGTTTCATGAGAATTGGCCTAGCTTCAAATGCGATCAAACCACAGCTGGCTTCCTGACAGTGATAAAGGAACAATAAGTGTAGTGGTGATAAGCAAGGAAGGGCCTTGAAAGTGAAGGCAAGTAACAGATATAAGTCAGGAAGAGCTATGGAAACGATGATGTGTTCTCCTAGTGAGTGACTAGGAAAAGTGTCAGCAGCTTTCTGAATGAATATGAGTGAGATGAGGCTGCATTTCTCAAAATCAGAGAGAAAAATGTTAGTGAATCAAAATGTGGTGGTGATGATGCTGATGATGATAACCTGATTGAATGCTTCAGCTGATTGGAAGAAATAAGAAAAATACCATTTTAGAGACATTGCCTTGAAAGTATCTGCAAATTATGAATATCAATCCTAACATTCGGAGTAAATTTAGGATCTAAGGTGATGCCAGTTATGTGTCTGAGCATTAGGTGGGCTGATGGTGTAGCTGCACAGCTTTGTGTGTGTGACCAGCAATTAAGTCACTCATATGAAAATCTCAAATAAAATTGTATTATATGGAGGAGTTCTCTTCTGCAGCTGCTTTCCACATAATATTGCTTAGAATGTTCCCACCTACCACCAAAGACTGGATGCTAATTGTGGACTTTGATTTGTAGTGTCACAGTGGGGTGACTAGCATGAAAATTTGTGGGTTTGCATTTCCTGGAAGGGCACTGATCTTTTTCTTTAGTTTATAGTAATAATAAGCACTAGGTGCAGTAATTTCTTTACAATTAAATTAAGAAGTCAAGTCTTCTAACAGTTGTGCTCCAAAGTACTTCAGTAATACAGTTAACTGAATCAGTTCTTTATTCTCATCCTGCCTGATGATGGAAGAATTCTCCCCAGGAACAGAAAGGTTTCAGTTCTCTTGAGGGTTTTATAGGCAGGTCTCATACCAGCTACAGTCATTCTTTCCTTCCTCCTTCAGCAAGGTCCAGAACTCACAGGTTGAAAAGGGGGACTGGAGAGAGGGCAGAGGAAATAACATCTGCTCTTAGATAACTTTCCACTGGCATATAGTTGTATGAGCATAGTAAGAAATGGTTGTGAATTGGCATTGTTTGTAGGCTTTTCTCACTTAAACCAGAGTTGAAGCAGCTTTAATATAGGAAGGCACCAAAAAAAGGGAAAAAAGCTACTTGTTTTCTTTCTTGTTATTTTGACAATAAATACATTTCCACCAGCCGTCAAAATATAAACTGTAAATGCCTCTTTGCAAGAGGAAGAAGAAAGATTTTCTTAGGTGTTTAGTAGTTATGTGTCCAGATTAAAATACTAAAGTATGTAGTAAGCCTGGGAAAGAGAAATTTTAATGTTGCCTTTCATGAGAAATGTAACTCTTTGGAAAATAATTTGATGTTAATAGCATTTTAATAGTTTCAGTTTATTCAGAGAAGAAGCAGTGATGACCAGGTAAGGCTGTAAATGACCTTTTGCTTGCTTAAAATTTGTGAATTCATAAAATTTGTGAGCAAACACCCTTTGTGGCATGCTGGGAAAAAAAGGCAGTGTGTCTGTGGGATCCTGGTGGTGGGATGCTCACGGTCAGGGAGGGGAGATGGAGGTGGGAGATCAGGTGTCCCTCTGCTCCCCACTGAGTTATTTGCCCCTTGGGTGAGACTTCCATCTGCATCCAGTGAGGCAGAGCCCTGCTGGGGAGTGCCTTCTGCCCCTGCTCTGGTGTGTTGACTGAGTGGTAGCCATGTTCTAGTCTGTTGCTTTCTTGAGATAAAATAACCAAAATATGACACTATATTCTAAGTACAGTGTTACAAGTTCCTGGTCATGTACCATTTCTGACATGCATGGAGTATGCAAGTGGGGATTCAACATGAAAATGGGGGGAAAAAAATTATACCTATCCTGATCTAACACTAAGAAGATAAAACTGTTACTTCCTCATGGATATTTTGGAAATCACATCTGTCTTGTGTATCAATGAATTTCCTCATATATAGTCTAAAGTCAGTGTGACATCTCAGTGAACAAGCCATCTCAATGTCCATGTGCATAGTGAATAGAAAACTTCATATATAGTGGGGTTTTTTCCCACCTGGAAATACTAGAATTTTGAGTATTTACCTCTCCATCAGTGCTATGGGCTGATCAACATCTCTTTCAATGTGTTTCAGATGTTCATGTCCTCACTTCTCTTAGAATAATTTTTAAACTTACTAATTTACTTAATATAAAGCAGTTTACTGCATCTTAACCCATCAAGTAGGAGAAGTAAAAGGAATCAGGGATAAGTTGATTCTCCTCACCATTTTTTGTCACAGAAAGTGCATTTATATTGATTTGTCTGGTTACATGCTGATCTCTGAAGGCAACTCTACTATGGTAAAGGGAAGAATGTTGTACTCCAGGACAGCCTAATGCTCTCTTTAGCTGTCTCAAAGAGGTAGTACTGGTAAATGTGCAAAGTACAGCAGAAGGCACAGACCTCCTTCCTGGGATGGATGATACGTGCTGCTGCTGCAACTCAGATGGCACAATACTTCACAGTGTAGCCCATGGTTCACTATAAATCTGTTGCTGTAATGTCTCCACTGCTGCTGTCACACATTCCTATTGTATTGCCCGAATTTGAGTAGGCAAACATCCTTACAAAAACATTTTTTTAGGACACTGCATTTTCTTGTTGGGAATTGTGTATGAATCTGTACGAACTCCACTGCGAGCTTTGATTAATATGTTAGAGAGCAAAAGAAGTTACTTCATCTAACACACTGCCAAGCTACAACTTCTCACAGCCTTCAGATAGGCATAACAGTGAATGTGTTTATAGAAATAATACTACTTTCTGTCACTGTACCTCATTTTAGTTTTTACCATTTTACTAAGAGGCTAAAACACCTGTATGGCTAGAACTGAAGAGCTGATGAAGATAAAAATACCACTTTTATTGATTTTAGGCCATTCTCTTAACTATATAATTTGTTTTATTATTTTAAATTTAAAAAACAACCACAAACAAACCTAAAACAAGCAAACAAAAAAACAAAACAAAGCAAAAAAAAAAAAAAACAAAACAGGAACACAGGAGAGGTGAGCAGATGCATTGCAGGTACTTGTGTTTGCCTGAAGGGGAATAAGCTGTGATCAATTAATGCTGTATAAATCTTTTGATGTAAGGTATCACTGTAACCTTTCTTGTAGCTGCAGCATTTTGTGGAGAAACTGTAAAAATTGTAATGGTCTAGACATTGAGATGATTTTTCTGGAACTAGTTTTGTGTCTCTTTAATTAGAGTTGGGCAGTATGGTAGCTGATCACATCTTTTTTTTTTTTTTTCTGTTTACATATTTAGGCCCTAATCCTGCTGCTGGATTTTTTCAACTGGGACCTGACTGAGTTAATGGAACTCTGGGTGTCCACAAGTTTCTACTCTGAAGATCTAATTGTAGGCCTGACCTTAAATTTCAATTTTTTTATTCCCCTGTCTGTTTTCTTTTCATTCATGAAAACAGAGTTGTCTTTGAGTCTCATTCACATCTACTTTAGCAGCATTCAGACACTGTGCTTGCTTGGGATGCTGTCAGACACAGTTAAATTATTTCTGTTGTGTCATAAGCCAAAAGTTCATGCTTGCCATGGTTATTGTGCTATATTTTTACATTAAATGGCTTCCTATCTAAAATGGAGGAGATCATTACCTGTTGGTTTTTTTTTTTTCAGCTGTTGTGCTATCTCTCTTAAATCAGATTTTAAAGTCAGAGTAACTGTTGAAAATCTATTCAGGTAATTTTAAAAGATGTTGGTAAATTTTGGGTTTTGTTCACTGAACACAAAGTATATCTATTTAATTTCATTTTTCAATGTGGTGTCTCCTTAGTAGCTTACTGAGAGCTTTCAGTATGATGATACACTGTGATATAGACTAATAAAATAAGTAGGTAGAGGCAATAACTTTGCTTTGCTCCTGTTGCTTTTCTGTGGCTGTGAGTACATGACAAATTATACAGCTGGTTACATGTTGATTTTTTTTTTCTTTGGTAAGCCAGAGAATATCTTTTGTTTACAGAATTTCACAGAATGTTAGGGGTTGGAAGGAGCCCCGAAAGATCATCTTGTCCAATCCCCCTGCCAAAGCAGGATCACCTAGAGTAGGTCACACAGGAATGCATCTAAGTGAGTTTTGAATGTCTCCAGTGAAGGAGACTCCACAACCTCTCTAGGCAGCGTTTTCCACTATTCTGTCACACTCACAGTAAAAAGTTTTTCCTTATTTTTACATGGAACCTCCCATTCTCCAGCTTGCCCCCATTGCCTCTTGTCCTATCATTGGGCATCACTGAGAAGAGGCTGGCTCTGTCCTCCTGACACTCACCTTTCACCTATTTGTAACATTACTGAGGTCACCCTTCAGTCTCCTCTTCTCCAAAATGAAGAGCCCTAGCTCCCTAAGCCTTTCCTCATAAGAAAGATGTTCCACTCCCTTAATCACCTTTGTGGTTCTGTGCTGAACTCTTTCAAGCAGTTCCCTGTGCGGCTCCCTGTCCTATTCCACATGACCATGTGATAGTTTCAATGAGTACTGACATTAAATAGCCCTGCAAGAAGTTGAAAAGGACTTCATGAAATCACATTAAAAATAGTTTGAGGGGGAAAATGGATATGGTCCATCTCAATGCATGTAAATATAAAGCAAGTATGTAGCAATATAGGATAATTAACGAATAAAAATATCCAAAACTTTATACATAGGGAATCAGAAACATCTTTTTTACACTCTGTAGGTTTATCACAATGATATCCAAGACTTTCACAGTATCTGATGATTCTTTTGCATATTCTTAGAACAGCAGACTAGCAGCATTGTCCTGTTTGGCCAGGGAGAAAACCAAGCCACTCATCCAGTCAGTAGGAAAGTCAGTGTTGTTAATTGGGTTCTTCTGCCTTTTAACCTTGTGCCTCCAGCTCCATTTCTCCCTCAGAAGCCAAAGCTTCCATTATAATCAACTGCTTTGCATTTCTGCCCAAAAGGGCCCAGGTGTTTTGGTTTGGACTTCCAGAAAATAAGAGGAAGACAAGGTTGGTGGCCACCTGCCAAGGCGCTTGGTCTGACTCGCTCCTTGTTCACAGAAGCCAATGGCAAAGGCAGAACTGAGTGTTCCTTTGTGGCGTTCAACTGCCTTGACCACATGCCATTGCACTCTTCCTGTAGTTGTCTGTCTTGTTCTCTGCACTACTGCTGGAGCAAACACATATACCAACCTATAAACACTCGAAGCTGATACACAACCCTGATTCATTTCCTGAGCAGCGTGTGTCCTGCACACACAGGGTGGCCGCGGCCCCGTGGAAAAATTCTGCCGAGTGGATGGGGCCAGATACTAAGGCTAGTAAGTATGTAAACTTTGCAATGAAATAACATTCTTTTAATACAGTTTGTTATACCTATAGCTTGAAATACTCTTGATAAGGAACAGCAATAACAACAAAAAGAATTATTTTAGAGCTGGTTGTTATTGTTGCCCTGCCTGGTGCATGAGGGTGAATATTCAGCTCAGTGAAACACAGAAGATCAGCTGGTAGGAGGAGGCTGGCCACCTCCAGGGAGGAAAGGAAGGAAGAAGGCTGGGTAGTAAAAACCATGGGCATACTGGGTTTACTTTCGAATCTCAGAGACTATCCAGGGAGGGTTAACCCTTCATTTTCTCTTCAACATTCCCAGCCAAAGAAATGAGATCCTCTAGAATTTCTCCGTGCAATGTTGGGGGAATATATACTGTGTTGCTATAGTTGTGTAAATAAAGATGGAAATCAAAGGTAGGGGTTTCTCCTACCTATGTTTTTCTGCCAGAAAATAAGGCACTCTTCAGGTCTCCCCATTTTCTCCCACATTAATTTCAGGGACAATCTGTATGTTTTCAAAATATAGGTAGGAAAAGATTTTGTAATTAAAAACACTGCTCTTAGCTTGCCCCTTTAATCTTCCCAGGCACACTGTAGTGGCTTGTGGTATTTGTAAACTACCAAGGATGTTGTGTAGGCTCCAATGCCAGAGCAGTGGTGTTGGGAATCAGAGACTCATATGTTTACCTTTTATGTCAGACTTGATTAGGATAATAGGGTTTTTTAGAGAAATCTTGCCAGACCATGGGCTAGGGTTCTGGTTTAGTTAATGTTCTATATTTTCTGCACATTACACTTGGGATTTGGTGACTGGACTACTGATCTCCTATGAGGAATACAAAGCAACTTCATGCTTTGTTTTTGCATAGTGTTCTCTGGCTTATGCAGTCTTTTCCCACAAATAATGCAGCAACTTCAGATGTCCTGAAAACAGCACTGGAGATGATACTGAGAAACATAGGTAGGTAGGAAAATTTTGGTTAAGCCATTCACTAAAATTCATAAAAATCAAAACACTTGCAAAAGTACATCAATTCCACTGGCATTTTATTGTAAAAACAAAAAAAACCCTGCTTTTATTTTTAAATAGGGATTAATTTTCAAATTATCACAGCTGTAGAGAAATTATGGAAGCAATAAGAATTATAGAACTACTTTGGTTGGAAAGACCACCAAGATCACCAAGTCCAACCACCAACATAACACCGCCATGGCCATTAAATTAGTCTTGATAGGGTAGATTCACCTTAAGTCAGTATCTCAACATTTTGTAACATGAAACTGTGGCTTGAAACTGCTTCCTGTCATATGAGATAATATTATAATTGATTTATTACTTTACTTCGTTGTTTGTAACCTTTTGACTGGGATTGTTCTTCTTTTCTGGGGTTCTGTTTGTGGGCATTTTGTTGTTAGCTTTTGGAGTCTTTGCTTGGTTTGGTTTGTTGGTTTGGGTTTTTTTTGCCAGCACCTAGTATGAGGGAGCCCTGATCCATGACTTGGTTTCAAGTTACTAGGGTTATACATGTAGTAATAATGCCTGCTACTAAAATTTTTCTACCATATTTGCATCTATTTACCTTCACCTCCCAGTCATTGATTCTTGCTATGCTTTTCTCTGTTGGATTAAAGGGCTCTCTAGTACTCACTGTTTTTTCCCTGGGAAGATGCTTTTACCCTGTAATCAAGTTACTACTCATTTTTTTTTTCCCCAAGCTAAACAGATTGAGCTTTTTATGGTCCTCATTAATTTTTTTTCATTCATAGATTATTTTTGTGGCTCTTTTCTATCACTTCTCTAATTTTTCTATTTAAAAAAATGTATTTTATTAGTTACATACACAAAAATAGTATTGTTTCACTAGTTACTCCTGTGTTACTATAGCCAGATTTATGTTTTTGCAAGGTCAGATAATTATTTAATACGACCTCAACACATCTGAGTATGTAATTATTAATGAGCAGAAAAAGGTGCATCATTTTAAAAACATTTAAATGCTTCATAAACTTTGGAAGGGCTATTAAATTGGCAAGAGTGGGTGTGCAGGAGGAGCCACAAAAGTATTTGTGTTGAGGTTTTTAAGGAGATAGAAGTGAAGTAAAAATAATAATTGTAAAGCAACAATATATCAAAACCTTAAGTGCCATGAATAACATAAGGGTGGTGAGACAGTGGAACAGGTTCCCCAAAGAGGTGGTGGAAGCCCCATCCCTGGAAGTTTTTAAGGCCAGGCTGGAAGGGGCAACCTAATCTGGTGAAAAGTGTCCCTGACCATGGCAGGGAGGTTGGAACTAAATGATCCTTGAGGTCCCTTTCAACCCTGACAGTTCTGGAAACATGGTAATAAATGCTCACCAGAATTTTATAGGATTGAATGCAAAACCTTTGTTAGTAACCAGACCACTGAAAATAGAGGCTGTGACTGGATGCGAATATATGCAACCCTTACACCCATTTAATCCCATTAAAGCCACTTGTTTATATTTGGAGGCCCTTAAAGAGTTAGGGGATCTGTTATCTTGTAATAGAAGAAATAACATAGTATCAATGATTTCTTTTGTTATCAAACCTATGTTCATTAAGTCATGCAACAGTTCAAACAATCAGAATCCACAGCTTCAAACTGGCTCTTAAAAGTTTTACTATTTTATTTCTTATCAAAGGAGTAGCTATTCATCTTGACTTTCCCCCCATACTTTAGGATAAGGTTGAGTTAAATTTACCCTAAAGAGACTAATCAGATGCCTGCCCGGTCCTTGGCCTGCCCAGTTTTATGCATATCAGCATCTGAATTGAATCCACACTCTTATCCCTCATGGAAACCATTCAGATTTTCATTAAATTGAACTACAGACTGTTTAGACTCTCAGTGCTGCAGAGCGATTTAATGCAAGTTTTTCTCACGTTGTGTCTTACACAAATTTGAGGTCACAGCATTGACTTTCTGTCCAAACTGTCTTGCCTTTTGACTTTGAAAAGAGTATGCCTTTCTGTGGTGGCAGCATTCCCTCAGTGAAACTTGGGGCATATTCATCAGGGACTTAATTTGTTTCAGCAACATTAAAGTTCATGGAAACATGGAGGTGATTGGTGGCAGTCAGCATGGCTTAACCAAGGGCAAATTGTGCCTGATGAATTTGATGGGCTTAAATGACAGGATAATAGTGTTGGTCAGCGAGGGAAGAGCAACTGATGTAATCTACCCGGACTTGTGCAAAGTGTTCAACACTATCCTTCATGACATCCTGGTCTCTAAATCAGAAAGGCATGGATTTGATGGGTGGACTATTTGGTGGACAAGGAATTGGCAGTAACAGTCAATGGCTTGATGTCTAAGCGGGGACAAGTGACAAGCAGTGTTTCTCAGGGGTCAGTACTGGGACCATGGCGGTTTAACATCTTTGTCGGCAGCATGGACCTTAGGAGCAAGTGCACCCTCAGCAAGTTGGCCAGTGACAGTGAGCTGTGTGGTGTGGTTGACATGCTGGAGGGAAGGGATGCTATCTGCCTTGACAAACTTGAAGGGTTGGCCAATGCCAACTAGTTAAGAATGTAGCAGTCTAAATAGATTTAAACTGCAGTTATGTGTTAATGAAAAAGTTAATGCTAAGATTTTGGTAGGACTGCTTGACCTGGTGTTGAAGTGTTGCTCAGCAATGATGAGCTGACAGGGACCTTTTCAAAGCAACTATGTTGCTGAAAAGAAACGTGAGAAGAGGGCATTCCCTGGAATGTCTTTTGGTATCACAGGCTTAACTGATATAAAGAAAGTATGTTATTTCTTACATCCTAGGTTGCTTCATTTTGTTCTCCCGAGTGTCCTAAGTCCTGGAATAGAACCCTTAAATAAAGGGAGACAACAGCACTGGGAAGGAAGATAGTAGAAGAAACAGGATGGCTATGATAGAAGCCAAAGACAGTCTCCATAATGACTAGCATGGCTTAATTTCTCTGAATGGCCATTTAAGAGGTGATCCTTCTCCCTGAACCAGTAATTGGGATGGTAGGTGTTTGACCAACGCAGCACCCACTGGATTATAGTACATACTGGATAATCATTCTGGGGGTGGGGGAGAAAGAGGTGGTGGCTAGAAAATTACTTTCTCTTTAAATAACACTACTGATGTGTACTTGGTGAGTAGGTACAGCTTCCAGAGTGCATTTTCCAACTTATCTTTGCACAGAAGTATGGGGAAAAGGAGAGAAAGCAGGCAGAGCGTTAGAGAAAGGATAACAGTTTTTTGAGGCTTCTTGTACTTTTCCAGGAGTGATTCACTCTGATAACTCATAGTACTTGTAATCTTCCTTGACCGCAGTATCTCACTGGGAAGTTGACAAAGTTGCTGAATATGTGGACGATTCCCCAGATGAATGGGAACCACTCTGTTGTTTGCCACTGCGTTGTCAGGGCTGAGACAGACACTACTTGGTGACAACCACAGACACTTGGCTTTATTCAGTGAAGAAGCAAGAGTGTCCTGTCAAACTATACAAGTTCCTTTTTGAAGCTGTGAGCAAATCGTTACCTCCTCCAGCAGTTGCTGTAACTGCTTGTATGCAGAGTAGCTACCACAGTAGATCCTGTGTAGTTACCACATACTGATGTGGGCCAAATCCTCTATTTCTTCAGATAGCAACATCCCATGAACTCAGATTATTTTCCTGGTTTGAGGAGATAATAGTGTGCTAGTATTTCTAATATCAGGGATTGTATTGGTATTAAGATGTCTTCCTTGTGTTCAGAAGAAGATGGTTTAGCCTGTGTTGCAGATATGGATAGAGTCCTGTATGAAAGATCAGAGTACAGGTCAGAGTGATGTTTGTATAGTGTGTGTTTTCAGAAAAGGTAAGGGAATAGTAGCTCTGTCCCAGCGCTATACCCAGCTCAAGGAGTCTTTCTAATTTAACACATAGCATTAAGGGCTATCTAAAGGAGTCCTGGGTGTGAGGTAACATAGCTTGTTGAATCTTCTGGGCTGGAAAAAATAGGAAGGAGGGGAATCTCCAGTGTTTTTCACCACCTCTTGCCTGTTCAGGTGTAGAAGTGGTGTTACCATCA
Source organism: Ramphastos sulfuratus (assembly GCA_013399055.1). Classification (NCBI taxonomy): domain Eukaryota; kingdom Metazoa; phylum Chordata; class Aves; order Piciformes; family Ramphastidae; genus Ramphastos; species Ramphastos sulfuratus. The sequence goes on along the minus strand of WBNM01015976.1, from coordinate 93,929 downwards.
GAGGCATATCTTCCTCTAAACTGGTGTGAGAGAGGCTGAGCACTAGTACCCTTAAAGGAGTGCTTCTGCAGGTGGAAAGCAGTGGTTTGGGTTTATTAGAAGCAACTGATAACTGTTATCTTGGTGGTGGACTTGACTGTGCAATCACATAGATGGTCTGGAGATTTTGAAGAGGGATTGAATATCTGATGCAATGTTTCCAGAAAGTTGAATAGATAAGTGGGTGTTGCACTGCGTGTTGTGCTCTCAGCAAAGCAAACATCTCAAGAAGTCAGTGATTTCAGAAACAGTGCGGTTCTGGAAGAACATTTCCCAAACTCCTTTTCACTGTTGAAGCCAAGAACAGTTCCTATCTGTCTGAAACTCTCCATTGAGAGCTTCACAGAGGCCCTTAAAGAAATTACGTGTTTATACATAAGGAATAAGATGCTAAAGAAATTATAAGCCATAAAAGCAAATAATTTGCATTACCATTACCACGAAAAGATATTTTCTGTTCTTGCTGTGTGGCTGTGAAAAGAAATGGTGTGGTGATAATCTAAAGAAAAGTCTCTACTGATGTATCTTCATGAGTTTTGCCCACTTCATGGGCTGAACAGGGTGGATATACACTTCTGCCATGAATTAAGTTTTCTTGGATAGTTGTCTATCTCTTATTATTCATTCATACAACACTTTCATATTCCATAGGACAAAAGCACTGTGTAAGTAGTGACCCTGATTTAAGAATGTATCAGCTCTGGAAGTGATGGAATTGTCTGCAGNGGGGGGGGGGGGGAAGCAGCAAATTTTAATGTTATTCATTCATACAGCACTTTCATATTCCATAGGACAAAAGCACTGTGTAAGTAGTGACCCTGATTTAAGAATGTATCAGCTCTGGAAGTGATGGAATTGTCTGCAGGGCTCACATGTCAACAAAAATCAGCTGGTTTGTACATGAAGCGTGGCAAGGAAATTACTGCAGCAGCACCAGTGTCATCCCTGCTCCCTGCCTGCCTCTCCCAGACTACTTCCTTTAGTCAGAGAAGGTTACCTTGTCTGGCTGCTACTCCTCCTCAGCTACCACTCACACATCTAGAGTAGCCAGCTCCACTGAAAGGACAAATGGCCTTCTGGAACCCTGTTCTCTAGATAATGCTCTCTAATAGAAGACAGCCTGCAATATATGCAGATTACTTGACACAATCCAAGCAAATCCAGCTGGAAAGGTAAAGCAAAGCACATTCCATGCATTGTTTCTATTTGCAGCCATGCTAAGTCTCATTCCTTTGAATGGAGTCTTTCTCTTCCATGAATTATTTTAAGGAAATATTTGAAGTATCTGTTAAAGATTTCAAGTAAGACATCAGAGGGAAAAAGAAAAAAAAGAAAGTGGTTGTAAGTCTGCACCTATTAAGCAACTGAGAATTGTGTTCATCTGGGTTGCGTACAAGGTGGCACTGCAGCCTTAGGAGAAGTGCAGATATGGCCCAGTGCTTTTTCCACTGGGAATGGCCCATCCTCTGTACAGTTAGAAGTGTTCAAAAGCAACAGTGACAATCTAAATGTCCGGCAGCTCCACCATAAAGATGTATGCCCAGCTGCCCTTTCTCTGCAAATGTTTTGCTCTTGTTTTGAGCAACTTTTTGTGTGAGAAAAGCTTTTAAGTCTTGTTCAAAATAGCCTAATAGTAGCTTTGGATTTGACTGACAAGCTGGGCTTTATTGTAATATATTTTCACTGTAATGTTCTCTCAATTTTGATCCAAAGAACAATGATCTCATTCCTTGGGAAGGAGGACAGAGTGACAAAATCCGGAGGTCCAGTGGCATCACTGAATGTTTTTGCATTGTTAAAGCAAGCTATGAAATCATCTGCCTTCCAGCCAAAACCACTGGGGAGTAAGCAATGTCCTTCACAGAAAGCAAACTTTGCCAAAAGAAGGTGGTGCAAGGCGCAGCCACCTTCTTGCCCCAAGGAATGTGTTCTGTCCCACATCCTGAATCTCACAAAACTGATAGAGTTCCTTTTCTCACCTCTGTCAGCAATCACAGTGCTTAAGTGAGCAGAGACTTTCTAAGCTCTGGGTGTTTATGTACTGTGACTTCCTTGAAAATTATGTTGTTCTGGGAGCTGGGGAGGGTGAGATCCCCGCTCTGCATCTACCTCTTGGTCAGGCATCACTGCCTACCAGGTGGTGTGTACTTCTTGGGATTCTCCATCTTTGTCTTTGTTGTAGAAGTCCTCAGTTACACAGGGGATAATCTGATGTGAGAGGATAATTTTTAAAAATAAAACTGTTTTAATCATTCAGTTGGAACTTTTCTTTCCCTGCTTAGGAATACATTTTTTAGAACACTTCTGTCTTTGGAAGGTCCTTTCTCCATTATCTCTAAAGTAAAAACAGGAGACAAAAGTAAAGTTGTTTTTTTTTTAAAGGGTAATAATACATAGCTGATCTTTTCATCCGAGTTCAGCTTGCCTTGCATGGACAAGAAGTTGAACCAAAAAAGCTTCTTCCAAACATTTGTACTAGTTTTCAAGTAAGTAGATACATCAATTTTTAAAATATCCCTGCTATGTGAAAACAAACACCTAACAGAAATCATAGTGTTAGTCCTGCTTTGCAATAGGACATCTAGTCTGTGTGACTTTTCCCAGAGTATGCTCTTGTTTGCAAAACAGCAAAATTACTAAATAGGGGTTTTGAAACTTCCTGTGCAGCTACATATGTGTTGGGTTTTTTTGCCAGTCATATTGAGCTCTTACAACCCGAATATTTTGTGAGCAAAGCCTCCTTGCATGAAGTCGAAGGTGGCTCATGTTATCCAAGTGATCTCAGTGACTGCACCTGTCATGTGGAGTATAATTTAAAACAGATTTGGACTTCAATAAGGTTTGCAGAAGAAGGCATGTTTGTAAAGTATCAGAAGGGATGTGGCGCAGCATAGACAAGAGAAGAAACATGTATTGCTTCCGTAAAAACACCACTGTCTGCAACTGATGAGTAAATTCTCTTTTATTTCTGTCATCAAGGGCTGCAGAAAAAACATACTGGAATATGGCAGCATGTACAGGCCTTAGTATGTAACCAGCAGAGATGAAGGAAAACCTTTATAGGAATGTGTTGTGTAATCAGAACCTCCTCACTGCTTGCCTTTTACTGAATTGTTGGCTCTAGACAACAGCTGGTGTTCAGGTCTGGTTTTCACAGAAGAGACTTCAAGGATGTCATTATGTGCAAAGTTACCAGCTCCTACACAACAGGCACCATAAATGCTTGTGTTTTTTAGTTTTCCTCTGTTCCATATTCTGTGTAAAGGTGTAAACAGACAAAACAAAAAAACCAAAAAAAACCCAAAACAACCCACCACACACACACAAAAACAACCAAACAAGACCAAAAAAACAAACCAACCAAACAAAACCTCTCAAAACCCAAACACCTTTCCTTGAAGCCATGAGTGTTCCTTGTTGTTAAGATATTTTCACAAGTTCAGATAGCAGAACCACTGTTTTCATGTCTCCATCAGCACTTCTTCACAAGTGAGGCAGTTGTATAATTAGGGTCATTGCTCAGAAGGATCTTTGACATCCATAAAGCACCCCACCTTGACAAACAATTGGTAATTCAGATAGAAGATTTGAAATTTGTTTGCCCTCTCACCAGTAATACGTCGAAAGCACCAATTTGAGGAGGAAACAATCATAACCAAGCAGCAGCAACAAGCTTGGGCATTGGATCCAAAATAAAAACTACTGGACTCTAGATTGGCTGAGGGGATCAGATGAATACTGATACAGATATTCCGTCAACAGATGTGTAAAGATGTGTGTAATTTGCAGGGCCTGTTCCTCAGCCGTGAGGGGCCCAGTTAAGTCAGGAAGACTTTGAGGAGTGATCGGTCTTTTCTTGGATGAGAGAATTGCTGGAGGAGAAACGTAGAAAGTGTGAATAACACTTAGAAAAAGTCCTGGTATAAACATCTTGAATGATAAAGTTGCCCTGCTGCATATTCAGATGTTAACTGGGAGGTGGTTTAGATCTTGTGAGGCTGAACAGCTCCCAGTTTAGCATATTGTAACGTGTCGCCAGCTTCCTGAACAAGAACCACAGTTCCTATAGAACCTGTACATTACTTCCATGGTACCTAATGGCATTGTGTGCAAAAGCATACTGAAGGAAGTAAGCTGGTTTCACATTGTTCTCTACGATACACTCCAGACCAAGGCTTAGTGTAAAGAGTGTTGCTGTACTCCATCCATGGATAACTCCTAGCAAATCAGCACCCATGGCCTCTGCTCTGGGATCTGCTCATTTGAGACTTACTTTGGTCATAAAAGTATTTTACAAACAGTGTCTCACAGACATTTTAGAAATACCACTCCTCTTAAGGAAGAATGAACACAAAGTTTTGTCTGAGGATCATCAAACAGTAAGCCAGTGACAAAGCCATTCTCTTGCAGCTTCTTTTGTGGCTTAATTTCTAGAAATGAACCATGTAAAGCGACCACTTGGGTGCACCTTGACAGGATTATTATCATGACACTTCTGTTGATACAATTAAAATAATTCAACCCACCTAATGTAGATGCAAGCAAGTAGAGAACTGATCCATCCCGGCATGAAGGTGTTCACAGTAAGATAGTGCTAGTATAACTGTATTTGTTTCTTTTTGATCACATTCATATAAAATAAATAGCAAGCTAGTTTATTGAGTTTAGGCCTGGCTGCACTGGAAATAGCTACAATTATGACTTTATGACATGTATTTTTAAAAAATTAGGTATTTATATGGCTTTCCATTTGCATAGGCCTAAAGTTAGTAGACTAGTATTCTCAAAATTTCTCTCTTACTAAGCAAGCAGTGTTGGGCTAACTGAAAAGGTGCATAGATGCAGAAATACAGATGGCTGTCACAAGGTTATAACTGTGTTACCATTTCCAAAAGGACAAGTTACGCTTGCAAAAGTCTAATCTATTTCATCCACATGTGCCAAGATGTGGTAAAAACATCCAGTGTGATCAGTTTAAAGGTAAAGCAGTGGCAGGGACTTTGTAAATTAATTTTTTTCAGGTTAAATAGTTTAAGCTTCCTTATAATTCACAAATATTCATGTGAAAAGTTTATTTTTTACAATCTGCTTCTTTTTTCTTATATTATTCTCCTATCTATGAAGTTCTAGAAGGGTTTGTGGTCTGGCAGACAAAGTTTTGTCCTATTTTCACATTTAGGTGGCCTGCAGAACTCCTAAGGAATCACACAGACCATCTCTTAATGTTAGCTGCTACTCATATTGCCAGCATAGCAACAGCTGGAAGGTAAGGACGGTTTTTAATATGTACACCTGTAGAGATCTCCATTCAAGTTTCTGTTATTTCACTAACTGCACTGATGCTGCCTTTCAGAGAACATCCGTGGGTTCGGATTTACCACAACCAGTGCTGCTCCTACTGTTGATTGTACCTGTGGAGTAGATAGGAATGGCAAGGCTTACGTTAAGGGACATTACGTGTTTGACACCCCCCTACAAATGGTTTGTAGTGCAAGTGGCACTAAAAAAAGGAGAGGAGTGGCAGCAAAGGGCAGTTGAGATGTGTCGCAGGTAGCCAAGCTTTCACCCGCTCTGCCTGCCTTAGCGCTGAGATGCCTGGGCTGGGGGCATGGGGCATCATTTCTGAAGCCGAGAGCCAGGGGGACAAAGCTGCCTGGCCACTCCGGCCTGCTCCTTGTCGCCTAAAGGCTATGATGAGAGCCGTGACATTCCGATTCTGGTTCTTACAGAACAATTACCCATCAGTGACAAAAGTAAACCCACTCCAAACTACCGCGTAGCGGAGTGCGCGTAGGCAGAATCGCCGCCGAAGGCAGCGCCCGTGCCGGCTGATGCGTAGCGAGAAAAGCCGCAGAACGCCAACTCGCTTCCCCGCGCCCCGCTGCGCCTCGCCCCCCGCGCCTGTGAAATGGGGGGGCGCTGACCGCCGGGAGGTGCCGCAGGGGGCGGCCACATACGCGGGGCGGCTCGCGGCGCTGGCGTCCTGCTTTCCCCGAGGCGGCAGGGGCCGGTCGTGGGGGGACCCCTAGGGCGAGAAGAAATGGCCCTGAGGGCGAGGGGAGCGCTGCAGCGGCAGGCGTGAACGGCAGCGGGCCGCGCTCCTCGCAGACGGCAGCACAGCGGCAAGCTACCGCCTCAGAACTCTACATCCCGCCGCCGCCCGGCTCCCTCCACTCACTTTTATATTTGCGCGCCCTTTCAATCCTCAGTGACGTGTCCCGCGCCGCGCCCAATAAGCGAAGCTCTCTGGTCAGGACAATGGAAGGGCCTCGGCCAATCAGTGGGGCGGCTGGCTTGGCGGCAGCCAATGGGGATGGGGCTGTGTTGAGAGTAATGTTACCAGCGCTGAGAGTGTGAGGAGGCTGCGTATCGATCCCGCTCTCACAGCCATTGCGGTGCACCGGGCTACACAGGGACCCAGGCAGCGCTGGGGCCGGGCGGGTGGCCGGGGTAGTGTCTCTGGGGCTCAGGGCCGAACGAGGGCTGTGTGCCGACTCTGACACGGGTGAGTACGCGCCAGGGGCCGCCGGGCCGGCCGAGCGCGCTCGCCCGCTCGCTCGCAGCCGAGCGGCGAGCCGCCGCTGCCCGCCGTGCCGCCGCTGCTGCCTGGCCGTAGAGTGCGGGGCAGCGCCGACTCGGGCACCGGCACACAAAGGCGAACCCGGCTGAGCCGAGGAGACCCTTCCCGGGCGGAGAGCCCCCCGGCCGGGGCGGGGCGGGGGCGCCGGAGGCGGCGGGCGACTTCGGGAGCGGGGCGGCGGGAGGGAGGAAGGGAGATGGGGTAAGGAAGCCGCCCAGGTTGGGGGCGAGTGGCTGGGGGTCGTCCGTCGCGGGGGGCGCCGGCCGCACCGTGCCCCGCCGTAAGCTGCTTACGGTGCCTCGCCGTAGCCATCGCTGCGGCGGCGGGGCAGCCACCGGGGACGAGCGCGGCGGGGCGGCGGGCGCTTTGCACGGGCCGTGCCGCGTCGCTGGCCGCCGTCGGGGCCGCGACGGTCTTGGGGGCAGCGGGGCGCGGGCCGGGGAGCTGCTGGCCCCGCGGCCGCCCGGCTGTAACATGGCTGACGAGAGCCGCGAGCTAGAAAACAAGGCGAACGGCGGCGGAGCAGAGAGGCGCTCGGGCGGGCGGGGGCGCAGTTCGGGGGNGTGGGGGTCCCGCGGCCTGGCCTCCCCGCCCCGCCCGCCGGGCTGTGGGGGTGTGCGGCGGGGCGAGGGGGGCGGCCCGCTTTCCTCAGCGCACAAAATGGAAGGAGCCTCGGCGGCGGGTGACCTCCTCCGCCAGGAGCCTGCGCCATGGCGGCCGCTCCCGCCACCGCCGCTGCGGCGGCGCAGGCAGCGCCCGCCGGGCCTCATGGCGGCGGGAAGCGGGGAAAGCCTGGGAACGGCGGCGGCTGGGAGGGCTGCGAGCGGCGGCCGGCACCGGGGTCGCCGTCTGTGGGTAGCCGCAGCGCTGGTGGCTGGCTCCCGGGCATGTGCTCGCGGCCCTGTGAACGCACAATAAAACTTTGGCAGCTTTTCCGTGGTGACGGGACTTTTTGTGTTTTCCCGCCTCCCCCGTCTTCTTTTCGCCCCTTAGCAGGTCTCTTAAGAGACTTCTGAAGTTTTTCTCCGTCCCTCTCACAAGGGAAACGGCCAAAATGGCGGGAAGGAGGCATTTAAATGCCAGCTCACGATTGCGGCGCATGGTGTCTACTCCTTCCCACAATCACTTTAGGCATGTGCACCACTCGTACCCCCGGCCCCCACTGCCTTTCCCCCACACCCAGCCAGAAGTGCCCTCGCCACTAGCTGAGCTGTGGGTACTGGCTGGCTCTGGAAACGTCTCCATGGCAGGCAGGAGCGGCTCCTGGTTCTTCAGCCCTCTTGTTTACTTGACAGAAACTTCAAACCGGACGTGTTTAGTCACAGAGCAGAAATCTGTTTCTGTCTATCCGCCAAACCGATAGGAAATGCTGCTTCTGTGGCAATACCGACAGACAGTGCCTGCGCTTTTTTTTTTAAACTTTTTTTTTTTTTCTCTTCCTGCTGAAGAGCAGAGTTTGTCAGGGTGCGAGCGGCTTTTTCCAGGGAGCTATGAAGAAATACCCTGAATGTCTGACTTGGGTGTGAAAGTTCTAGGAAGGTGTTTTTCATTCCCTCTGTCTCAGAGTCTGATAGTCTTCACAGTGAGCACAGCTTTGCTAATTGTATGTAAACGTCATACTTCCAGTGTCCCTGGCTTGGCCGTAACATGTCATACTCAGTGGGGCATTTCATTCCTGTATTTCTAGGTGTACATATAAAAAGATACTGTTTTTGCAGTACACTTAAACACTCATGTGTCATGCGAAAATAATTTAAAGATCTTTTTTAAAGGCCTACAGGGGAGGGAGAGAGAAATGCAGGCTTTAGGAAGAAGAAATTTATTAGGCCATAAATCCATCTGAGGCAAGATGCTCATGTACTTTTTTCCTCTCTTTCGAATATTATTTATTCCTTCCAAGCATCTGATTGATCCACTAGCAGTAATCGAGGAGTTCAGTCTTCTCCACACTGATGCTAGTACTTGCCCTCAGATTGCTTGGCAGTGATGTTTTCATGAGAATTAGACCAGTACTGCATGTCAAAACAAGACCTTTTGAGATTTTGGGTTGCTTGCATCCAGGGCACTTCAAACAGCAATGGCAGAAATCTTCAGTAAATTTCCCAGAAGAGGAAAACTTCTTCCTGTTGCACGATTTCAGAATACTTGTTTGGCATAATCCTTCATTCTGGCTCATTTCCCACATTGGTTTGTAAGAGGTGGAAAATCTTAAAGGTGTCTTTTTCACTTCGTTACAGAAAATCGTCAAAAATGGGCAAAGGCGATCCTAAGAAGCCTAGAGGTAAAATGTCTTCATATGCCTTCTTTGTGCAAACCTGCCGGGAAGAGCACAAGAAGAAACATCCAGATGCTTCAGTGAACTTTTCAGAGTTCTCAAAAAAATGCTCAGAACGATGGAAGGTAGGAATAACAGCTTAAACCCACAAAAAGCCTAAGTGATTGCTTTGTCTGAAATACTATTTAGGATGAGGTTAGTTCCTTGAGAGTTGAAGTTATACATAAGTATGAAGGGCAGTTGTAAGATTAGTGGTAAATGTCCGTTATTTTTGAGTTAACTTTAGCCTCCTTCAAGTAAAATTTTGGAATGGACTTGAATATGCTTTTGAAATCTTGAAATAGCTTTTTAATTCTTATGAGTTCCTCCAACTTGAAATATCGTGTGATTCTAATTGCCTTCCAGACTATGTCTTCTAAGGAGAAAGGGAAATTTGAAGATATGGCAAAGGCTGACAAGCTTCGTTATGAAAAAGAAATGAAAAACTATGTACCACCTAAGGGGGAAACGAAAAAGAAGTTCAAGGATCCAAATGCACCGAAGAGGCCTCCGTAAGTAGATTTATGGTTTGTCTGTCTTGTTTGGGACCATTGCACTAAAGTCAATCTGTAAAATGTTCGGTTTATGTACTTTTAGGAACTTCAGAAATACAAGACCAGGTGATCTTCCTGACCAGTGGCTTAGTTACAAGTTTAATTTCAGGTTGGCTGTCTTTATCTAAATCGGAAAAACATCAGCCTTTAAGCAGAAATTGGCAACGTGCACTTCGGGCTCGAGTTTGCAGTTTGCTCATTCATTTTAGTGCAAAACAGCAGTAAAATATTTTAGGCCCAGCTCTCCCCACCTGTTGGCTTGAGCTGAATTTTTGCTTTGCAGTCCATTTAAAATTAAGAAGCTTTTGCACAGAACAGGTTAGAGGGATGATCTCATAGGAAGGAAAAACACCTTTGAGATTTAGTTTCAGGTACTACGTAACGACACTGACTTCAGTTTGTCTTGGTAATAGACAATAGTACTTTGTAGCAATATGTTTTTGCATGTGTTTTAAATAGAGCCAATGCGGAAAGGAACGGGAAGTTCCTGTGTGAGTGAGCGTTCGTATTTAGGTTGGTGCCTTTACCTGGAAATCATGATTTTCACAGGAAATGCTGCAACTTCTCTGCTTTCAACAGTTCTGACATAACATTTACTCTCTTCACACATTCTCCTAAGATTTTTCTCTGCTGACAGTATGTGATATTTGCCTTCCTAGGGGTCCTGCCAAAAATGGGACCAGATGTGTGTCATTACTTTTAAAAGACAATGATGCGTCAAGTTTTCAAAGTAGCTTATTAAGTTCTGATACCTTCTGTTGTAATTAACGTGTGTTTTCTTTCCTCAAACTTTAATGAACAGCAAAGTCACAGAACTTTGTTACAGTAAAGTCTAAAATTAATTTTATTTATTTATTTTGCCTCCACCTCTTGTAGTTCGGCTTTTTTCTTGTTTTGCTCTGAGTTTCGTCCAAAAATTAAAGGAGAACATCCTGGTCTGTCCATTGGAGATGTTGCAAAGAAACTGGGAGAGATGTGGAACAACACTGCTGCAGACGATAAACAGCCTTATGAAAAAAAGGCTGCTAAGCTGAAGGAGAAGTATGAAAAGGTAATGTCTACATTTATGGGGGTAGCTTGAGGAGGTCAGGTCTCCTGTGTGGTTTTTTCTTTTTCCTTCCTCTATACCCTTGAAACCTGATACTGGAAATTATAAATATGCTAATGACAAACCTAATGATATTTGTTGGAAAATAGTATGTAAGGGAGCTTACGATTCATCACCACAACACACAATTTCAGTCCTCTGTGTTGGAACTATAGATTCATCTGTAATGCCAGATTGTCAGTAATGGCTTAATAGATACTGTGGTGTCTGCAGTGCTATTGAAACAGTAGGTCACAGCAGTATCTAGAGTTAAGGTAGTGGTATTAAGTAATGCCAGTAAAGAATAAATTGGTTTTCCCTAATTTTGGAGATAATTTTTGATGAGCATCCCTGAACATTAGAATAATTGATACACATAGATGCTTTTTAAAAATTCATTCTTAGGATAATGTCAGAACACTAATGAGATACTAGATGTGCATTTTTCCTGTACCTATTTTGTGTCCATCACCTTTATGGTAATTAACATACTTAATAATACATATGAAGCAGCATGTCATGCAGTTTCTTGAATTATTAAAGCTAAATCCTGACTTGAGAATTGAAGCTCCAGAAATGTGTTGTGCCAAAGGCAGAGTCCCATCCAAGTACCACAAAAGTGTGTAAGGGAAGAGAGTGATGTGTGTTAGCCTCCTGTGATGGTGCTTTACAATGGATCACTGACCACCTATAGCTCACATACACCGTATAGATCCGTTTGTGTGCTTCGACCTTCCTCTGGGTACTCTGTTGGCAAACCTCTTCAAAACAGTAGCATTGTAATGAGTAAGGTGACCCCTCTGAGCCTTAAGGATGTGTCAGGGAGGAACTGCAAGTGTAGAAGCTTTCCCTGTTGTCCTTTTCTGTGCAGCTTTAGACTCTCTTATCACAGTGATTGTTATGTACCACCAAGACAACTTGTAAGAGATGTTTTAAGTGGTGGAATTGTTAATCTTTATTCCCAGATATTTTAATCTTCACTAGTGGTTTTTATTTCTTTACAACACCTTAAAATTACATTTGTATTTTCAGTGTTTCACTGCTTGGCCTTTGACTAAGTGGCTATCATCTCTTCTGAAAATTTCAGGCTAAGCTTTCAGGGAGTCTAAGGGACCTGTAAGATTAGTGGTGTAATGTTTACTGGGTGGGGAATACTTGAACGTTTGGACTGTCTGTGTAAAGGTGTTGTCATTGCCCTGTAGCTGGTGTGTTTTAAGTCCTGTAGATGGATTCTGTTACATAAGTGTTTGTATTATTTTGACACAAAGTCAGGAAGTCTTAACCAAAGTTTCTCTGGCTTGGTCTTCTAGGTACAGAAGCTAAATTTTGTGTGTTATAAACCGCTAGAATAAATTTATTGCATGCAGAAGGTGGCACTGTCTACCCTTTAATCAAGCCCTTGTACCTTTTATTTTGTAAACTTCAGTTATGTAGAATGCTGCAGAATTGCTCTTTGCTGAGGCATAACATTGGTAATATTAGGCTATGTCACTCTAATGCATTTCAGATGGCTAATTACAGTTTTATGCCTCAAACAAGGATATTCCTGTGCATTTCTTTAAGGTGTTGTAGAAGGTAGGGCTAGAAGGGAACCTTAAGACATCTCTGTACTTAATTTCCTTACGGGATTGTGGGCTTAGCTGTGCCTTTACCATCCAAGGCAGCAGCTTTTACAACCTGTTCCCAGAACCCTAAGAGCAGAGATTCCCCAGCAGCTGAAAGCAGTGCACCAGTATCATTTCTGTGTTAGAGGATTCCCCTTTCTCTGGCATTGGTTCACCTTGTAACTGAATCTACGGCTCCCAGTCCTACCCCAGTGGATATGGACAAGGGGCAGATACCTGGATGGCTCTGGTTTCACAAGTTGCTCAGAGTTCTTGGCTGATTAAGTATTTGAGAGATTCTTCCTGCTTTTCTCCTCCAGGATATTGCTGCATATCGGGCCAAAGGGAAGGTTGATGCAGGCAAAAAAGTAGTTGCCAAGGCTGAAAAGAGCAAGAAGAAGAAGGAGGAGGAGGAAGATGAGGATGAAGATGAAGAGGATGAAGATGATGAAGAGGAGGAAGAGGAGGAGGAGGAAGATGACGATGATGATGAATAAGTCTCTCTTAGAGCAAATTTTTTCTTGTCTATAAAGCATTTAACCCCCCTGTACACAACTCACTCCTTTTAAAGAAAAAAAAATTGAAATGTAAGGCTGTGTAAGATTTGTTTTTAAACTGTACAGTGTCTCTTTTTTTGTATAGTTAACACACTACCGAATGTGTCTTTAGATAGCCCTGTCCTTAGTGGTATTTCAATGGCCACTAACCTTGCCTGGTACAGTGTGGGGGTTGTAAATTGGCATGGGAGTTTTAAAGCAGGTTCTTGTTGGTGCACAGCACAAATTAGTTATCCTTGGGGATGGTAGTTCATTTTTCATCTTCAGTTGTCTCTGATGCATCATAAAAACAATTGTTGTTCTGTTAACTGAATACCACTCTGTAATTGCAAAAAGGAGAAGAAAAGTTGCAGCTGTTTTGTTGACATTCTGAATGCTTCTAAGTAAATACAATTTTTTTTTATTAGTATTGTTGTCCTTTTAATAGGTGCCCTTGAAAAATCATATTTTCTTTTTTGTTTTCTTTTTAGTTTTGTGTTTTTTTTTTTTTTCCTTTGAGGGGAACTCATCTTTTGCTTTGAATACCCGTATGGGATCACAGGAACATTACAGTTTTCATCTTTCATATAACCAGCTGATAAACAAAGCTTTGATCTGCATACCCTGCATAATCATGGTAGGGTAAGAGAAGAAATACAGGCATACAATGAAAGGATGTTCTTCCGTAACTGGAAACAAAATGAAAAATTCAATCTCAGCAAACTGATACTTGTTCAGATTTTTGTGAAATGTAATATTCTATCGAGTTGCATGAGTTCACCAGTCTTGGAGAGTTGAGAAGTATAGAGTTCAATTTTACAGAAGTTAAATACTTTGGGGCATGGGGTGGGATAGGGAGGGAGGGAATGTTAAATTTTGTCCTAGAAGGACCCATAGGAAGAGTGTATGCCCATCTAGTGTAGAGAAATTTACAGGTGTGACTCCATTACCATGTAATGGAAGTTGTATTTGTAAATCTCTGAACACTGGCAAGTGATGAGTGTACCTAAAAATGTGTAAAGTTAAAAAAGCATGGAATTACCATATTATTTTTTGGTGACAGGTCTAGTGATGGCCACGGGCTTTATACCATGAAACTCTCCTGGTAGCAAATGGCCCACAAGAAATGATTTTTTTCTTTCTAAGATTTCTATAAATGGTACCATTATTATTTGTTAAATCTATGTAAATTCATATTTGTATTCTTGAAATTCTAGTTTTAGCCCTTTAAACAAAGTTGTATATTGTCTCAAATTGAAAATGAGATAAGATGTATTTTTCCTGTTAGGTTTTATACCGCACTCTTGATGTTTGCCCATTTTTAAGTTAAATATAGCTGTATGGAAAAGTACATTTTATTAAATTTTGCATTAAAAAAAAAGAAAAAAAGTTAAATGTTTATGGTATACCAACAATGTCTAATTTGGTCAGATACAGTTCTCTTCCAAAACCAAAGCTAAGGGTTTTTTGCATACTCAGTAAAACTTCAAGTGCTGGCAACTGTTAACTATTTTCACAATATACCTGCTTACCAGTTTGGGGGACAATTTGGCAATTTTGTGGTTACAAAATAATGGTTCTCTTAAGTGCCAGTGTTTAAAATAAAAAAAGAAAAAAAAAGAAAAAAAAAAGAAAAAAAACAACAAAAAAAACCACCAAACAACAAAAAAAGGCATTCTTGTAATTTTACACGCTTTTGTGATGGAGTATTGTTTTGTTATACAATTTTGACTTTCAGATTCTTATTTCAATTTGCATTTATGTATAACTTCAGGAGAAATATTGAACATCTGAATCCTGGATGATACTAATAAACTAATAATTGCAGAGGTTTTAAATACTTAGTTAAATGTGGCTCACTTAATATCCTCAAGGGTTGGCGGTTGTTTTTGTGTGTGTGTTGATGCTTTCAGATGTGTACACCGCTGCTTTCTGTTTCAGACAGAAGAAGGATGCTCTTGACAGAATCTGGATAGAAAAAGCTTAGGACATACTTTTTTTCTCTTAAATGCTATTGCCCATTCAAATGCTCATAATTTAATAACAAATAAATTTTCTGTGCTGAAGGGGTTGTTTTGTTTCCCCAGGTCTTCAGAGGAAAGTAGACACATTTCTTGTTCTTGGAACAAACATGTTTAATGAGATCCCCGTAATCCTGTGCCTTTGTTTTTGGTGCTTGATGTTGACAGAAGTAACCTAGAGGATTCCATTGGTCTTAAAAGGGGAGTAGTAAGTGCTTATCCAGCAGCCAGGTGTGGCATTTGCTTTTACCTGTAAAGGTAGGACATTGATAGCAAGCAGAGCATACTTGAGGCTGAAGCGGGCAGGTAGTATAATTTTAAGTGCTGCTTTCTGGAAGAACCCCTGGTACACTGCCGCAGCACCTAATGTTTGGGAAGTGTACCAAAGCCTCCTGAGCACTCCGGGACAGCCATGGTTTTCTTACATGCTTGTAAGTTACCTGGACTTGCACATACATATCAACTGAAGTCTTCATTTGTGTCTTTTAGAAAAGTACTACTATTTCTGGAGGGAAGTGCCATAGTTGGGTAGATGGATTAATATTAAAGCTGAGTTGTTGCTGGAAAGGACCTCTGTTCCCTAGCTGTGGTCCCCTGTGAGCTTCAGTTTAATCCTTTTGGGCAAAACTCTGCCTGATTCTCAGCAGCGACAGGTCAGGCTTGACTACTACAAGACTACTTGGTCTCAGGTCAGTTACTGCTGATACTTTTGCACAGATGCCTCCCCATCCTCTTGAAAAGTCAGTGTTTGCTGATGGATAATGAATGGTGAAACTTAACTGTTGAGGCAATGGTTCCCTACAAAGGAACTGGACAGTGCTGGCATTGGTGTCAAAACAAAGCCCATTTCCTAGGGCTTTAATGTTCATATAAATGCTTGATGTAGAGTTAAAAAGTGTTTTTCCTGTTCTGGACAAACAAAAAGACTAGTTTGGAGAGAATTTGAATGTTAGTAACTATGCCAAATGAAGCCACACCAAATTTACAATTGTTTATCTCAAGTTGGTCCTGAAAGGAGCTGTAGTTGCAGCCACCTGCTTTCTAGATATGCTCTGTAATTTTAAACTCAAATGTGTGGGCAATGTGCGTCCCTTCTGTGCTTTCAGTAATCACACCAGTACTAGCAAAAAGGTGAGTTTATTTAACAAAATGTTTCTCTCCAGGCAGATAGGTCCCCAGAAACCCATAGTAATCGGTATCAAGTGGCTGAAAAGATTTTGGTAGCTTAATTAGGGTGATGCTGGCACTGCTGACAGTGAAACCCTTTACAGCTCCTTTTATCAGTGTAAGAAGCCCATCATGAAGGAGAAAAGGTTAAGTAATAGCTAGGTTCAGACTTTCTAGAAAGCAGGAAGGTGATTTTAGTAACTCTGCCAGAAGAGGAGCCAGGAAGACTGCAGCCACAGCATTAGGTCATCCAGATGGGTGACAAGCTGAGCTCAAAAACAGCCTTTCCTAATTCTTGCTACCGGGAGAGTTAGACCTCTAGTTAGAATAAACGTTCCCATTCTGCCTTCCCAGCTATGCCTGACAAGAGATTAAAGGAAGAAAGCCAACATACTGCACTGGGATATATTCTGTTACTCAATACCGAGTCTATAGTGGAGCCATGGCAAAACACAAAGGCAGTATTTAATACAGGAGATGATTAATTATCACCATTTCCAGGCTCTACTGCTAGTACTTGACCAGCTACAGGACACAAATGTACCAGTCTAGTAACAGTAACATGCCAAGTATTCTCAATATTCATTATGTTCTCTAGCTTACCATCACACTGTAATTGACTACAGACTATGGATCACATCTTTGAGGAGCTGCTTTATCAAAAAAATAACTCTGTGACATTTTCCTTTTGCAGACTGCAATATATGTTGTAGCCCCTAAGGGATGTTTTACAAATGAGCTAATCCAACACAGTGCCTAAATGTGGGTGTTTATCAATAAACTCCCCAGACTTTGCTACTGGATTGCGTCCTACATCTGAAAAATGCTTTGAGATGGTATTAAGTTAGTCTAGAATAGGTTCACTTTAAATTAACACCAACCTTTATTCCAAAACAATGTACTTGTAGATGAGCTGTCGGACTTTCTTCCAATGTTTGAGTTAAATAATCCCCAAACCCAGGAAAATAAATCTCTAAGACTTTTGTATCATTTTGCAGAAGTTGTCTTATATTTTTATTTTGTGTGTGTTGTGCCCTGGCTTTTATTTTGACAGTACTTGAAGCAGAAAAACAAAAGATGGATTTTTTTTTTTCCCCCAATGAATTTGTTACTAAGAATGAAGGTCAGATTGCTCTTACGGCTGCTTCATGCTGTTGAAAAGTACAGTGTGACTTCTGCTTTGAGAGCACCTAATTTTGAAATCCATCTTGCTGAAGCAATTGCTATTAGAGGTGACCCACAAGAGAGACGAGCCTTCCCTTTTTCCACTTCACGATGGAACAAAAGACTTAAGCTATAAATTAGCTTAGTCTACCTATTTGCTACATCAGAAGCTCAAGCCTTCTCTGCAGCAGGAATCCTCCAGATCAAGCTAAGTGGTGAGACAGCAGAGCAATGAGCAAGCAAAACAGACAAGTCTGGTTTTTTTAGCTAAACCTTTTAAAATCCTGCTTATATTGTTAAAACGTGTTTGACTTACATGATGGGCATTTGGCACAAAAGGAAGCTCATCCTAGTGCTGCTAGCAGCCTTTCATCGTTTAAAGTGGCAAAAGCTCAAATCACAAATTTCTGACCTCCCAAAAGTTCAGTAACAACAGGAAAGACCAAACGCTACAGCCTGAATGCCTGGAAAGGACCCAGCTCCCTGCACACCTTACAGCAGCAAGAGGTCACCATTGAAATGCTCTTTGGAAGGCACTGTTCAAAAAATGAGGCTTATGGAGGAGAAACCGAGGACACGTGCTGCGATGTTGGGTGAGTGCATTTGCTACTGAGAATAAAAATAACACCTTCAAAGAAACGTCTGAGGAAAAGATCCAGCTGAGGTGTAGCATCCCTGACACCCGCTCCTTCCCATACTGAACCGTAAGAAAGCAAAAAAAACCCCTTTATGGGAAGATGACTCCCTTGCCAAAGTGCTGGGGTTGACCACACTCTTCCTCAGCTCAGCCCAGGGGAAAAACACCTGTCCCCAAAACTAACACCAGCCGGTGGCACTACAGGTGATGCAGGCTTGCAGTAGTGTGAAGTACTGATGGCAGCCAGGTGGGCCTCAGCAGCCCCTTGCTGCTGGTACTGGGGAGACAGGCATGAAAGCTGCTGGGAGGAAGGAGGGTGTTGAAAGGCTGGCAGGCTCATGGGCACTCCCTGCAGAGCATAAACAGTGGGTCACTCTGGGGTGAGAGGCTGTGGCCTGGGTTTGAGATGGAGGTGCGAAGGGAGCAGGGTGATGGGTTGCAGGTAGGCAACCATCCCTCTGAAGAGTTAGCTGTGCAGTAAATCACGGCTCACTTTTATAGAAGAAAACAACTGTCAGATGTGTGTGGTGACAATTCCTAGAAGAGATAACTTTGTTGCAAAGTGTACATTAGCGAATGATTGAACAACAGTGACTCATGCTTTATTGTCGGACCTGCCTGCGGTGGTGCTTAGCTCGTTCAGTTCCATTGACACACTGTTCTACTGACACCTTCCAATGTCCTCAACAACCACCAGATTTGTAAACCCAGTGCCAGCACAGGGAAGGACTGATCACAGCCGGAGCCCTGTGGCATGGCAGACACTTTAAAGGGCAAGTTTTGGGGATGGGAGTGTTTGGGTTTGGTATACCAGCCACTGATGGCAAAGTGTTATTTGGTTTCTGCTCACGAGGTCTGGCAAAGCACAGCACCTGTGTGGGCGTTTTGCAGGACTGATGCCTTGGGTCCTGCCTGCGACTGATAGCTTGTCCCAGAGTTGCACTTCAGGATGTGTAACTGAGTTCCAGAAGGAGGCTTGCCTGTAAAAGGAACCCCTCCTTGCACCGTCCTGGCTGCAACTGAGCTCCTTTCCAGTGCCGTTTCCTTTGAGGTGGAAGAAGGAAGTTATCTGTTTTGAGGCAGTTATTGTATCAGATGTTCAGTGATGGCAATATCATCTCAAGTGCTGCATACTCCTGTGCTGGAGCACCCAGACTCTACCTCTCTGCTTTTGCCTGATGGTCACCTGACAGTGCCCCTGTCCAGCATCCACTGCTGCCAGTCCTGTTCCAAGGGTAGAACTAAGTCCACCCACCTCACAGCTGCTGGGAGCTCGGTCTCTGCTCCCCAGGTTGGACAGTAGGGTTGTCCTGTTGCCCCACCACTCCCAGACAATTCATGCCATTCCTGTGGTACCAGGGGTGCATGGGGAGACCCACTAAAGCATCCCTAATGCTGGAGGGAGCTCCTGCATTCCACAGACCCACAAAATGGGGGTAAAACACATAATGTCAGTGCTGCCACAGGGTGCAGCATCCTCAGGATGTCTACTGCCCAGGATCAGTGTCCCTGGTCCACCAGCCTCCATGCTTCTCTGAGTCCTCTGTTCCTACTGACCTGGGTTTTCCTTCCATCAGAATCGTTTAAAAGACTTTGGAGCACAATGGAGCTGTGATTTTTTTTTTTCCAAAGCCGCCAGCCTGCAGGAAACAGAAGGTCTCTGAATAAAAGGGAGGCTCTTGTTACAACTTCCCTCTTATTTACTGTTCCCAGTAGCAGAGAAGTAACAAGACAATGAATGAAATGGAGGATTAATCATGCGTGGCGCTGAAATATAAACACAGAGACAGCAAGTCCCAGAGCGCTGCTCCCAGTGATGATTGTACCCTTGGTGTGCAGAAACCTCACAGCACCGAGACGTCCTGTTTCATGAGAAAGGGCAAAAGGCAAAGGAGGCTCGACAGGCAGTTTTTCAAAGGCAAACCTGCAAAATGTGTCTTCTCTCCAGCACTCTCAAAGTTGATATCACCAGTGCTTAATCATTGGCTCATGACTTTTGCAAAGGAAACTCCTTTTTTTTCACATTTTTCTGCATTAATTTAAAAACAATAAAAGTTTGAGACAACTCCACCATCCCACGGAAGACTTAAAAATGCTTCAGGGAGAAACTGCTGTGCTGCATGGTGTGTAGCTCTGCTCCTAAAAGGGGTTGTGGGCATTAAGACTCGCTCCCTTCTCCTCCTTTGGGTTGATATCCAAGCACTGATAGATTATGTTCATTATAATCACGTTCCTTACTTTTTTCTTTTTCTTTTTTTTTCTTTTTTTTTCTTTTTAACCAGACATTTAGCTGTCTTTGATCTCCAGCTGTAGATTTAGAGTATTCACACTAGCCTTTGCAAAGGTGTTGAGTACCTGGAGTTAATTGGTAATAAATTAACCTTGGGAGAAGCTGCAGCAGAGCCACAGCTTCCAGCAGGCTGTTTGTACGAGGCAGGTTATGTGCATACAGCTTTGGGAAGGCATTCAGTGAAGCAAAATGTAGGAAAGGAGGTTGGTCTCTTCTCTAGTATCGGGTGATAGGATGAGGGGAAATGGCCTGAAATTGTGCCAGGGGAGGTTTACATTGGATATTAGGGAAGGTTTCTTTATGAAAAGAGTGGTCAGGCATTGGAACAGGCTGCCCAGGGAGGTGGTGGAGTCACTGTCTCTGGAGGTGTTCAAGAAACGTGTGGACATGACACTTAAGAATGTGGTTTAATGGCCATGGTGGTGTCAGCTCGATGGTTGGGCTCAATGATCTTAGAGGTTTTTTCCAACCAAAACAATTCTATGAGTCTATGAATTCAATTTGCCTGAAACGTCTTCAGTGGAAAGTTACATTGTGTTTATGAGTATCAGGTAAGTACTGCTCATTTTTCTGGCATTTGGATGTTGCATTTAATGGGAGGGTTGAGGCAAAACGGAGAACATAAACATAAAACCGATAGGGAAGTTGCTCCCAATTGCTATTCACAAACTCAAACAGAGCTCTAAGCTATTGCTTCTATAGTTTTCTTTAGAAACCATATATGATAAAGTTAATGAAAATTTACTTGGGCCATTTGCAATAATAAAACTGAAGTGACCTAAGTCTGAAAAGATCATGATAGGCCTGTAGGTGAATATAAGAAGATGAAGCATGTGATACAATTCAGCTAAAACCCAAACCAAATCAATGTGCATTAATATGAGACTTGGACCATTATGTGACAGAAGTCTAGATAGCCAAAGCTGTGGTGCTGCCCTCCTATAACCCTGCTGCTGAGCCTTTGCCTGGGCCTGGAACCCTGAGGTAGGCAGCAGACTGGCAGCAGCACTATTGAAGGCTCTTCCTGGCCTTGCCTGGTTGGGGATTTTACAGCTTACATGTCTGGATTTGTTTCACTTTCTCTTTCTGGTATGCTGGACAGAGTTGTGGCTACTTCTGTCAATTATTCACACTGTCTGCATGGAAATAAGGAAAAAAATTATTCTTTTTACTATTAGAAGACTTTTCAATACTGCTTCTAAATCCATGTTGGTACTGCATTATTAGTCAGTGATGTCCTTTTAAATGTCCTTTCTAAATACTTCTTAAAAGGGAAAAGAGGCAAGTGCATTAACCTCTCTTCTGCAGCTCCCAAGATTAAACTTGGCAAAAGTAACAGCGCCCTGAGCACCAGCGGAATGCCCCCAGCCAAAAGGGGAAGGGTGACCCCATGGGTCCCACTGTCTCAAGCCCCCAGGGCTCACAGCGTCTGATGGACTCATCTCTAGAAGCCAAATTTGCCAGTGATTTTCTTAGGGTGGGAAAAGAGTTGGGAAGAGCTGTATGGGGCCTGCAGTCATTCAGTCATAGAATGGCTTAGGTTGGAAGGGAGCTCAGAGATCACAGAATCAAACAGGTTGGAAGAGACCTCCAGGATTATCCGGTCCAACCTATCCCCCACCCCTATCCAATCAACTAGACCATGGCACTAAGTGCCTCATCCAGTCTTTTCTTGAACACCTCCAGGGACGCTGACTCCACCACTTCCCTGGGCAGCCCATTCCAATGGCAAATCACTCTCTCTGTGAAAAACTTCCTCCTACTACCCAGCCTATACCTCCCCTGGCACAACCTGAGACTGTGTCCCCTTGTTCTGTCCCTGGTTGCCTGGGAGAAGAGACTGACCCCCACCTGGCTACAACCTCTTTTCAGGTAGTTGTAGACAGCAATGAGGTCACTGCTGAGCCTCCTCTTTTCCAGGCTAAACACCCCCAGCTTCCCCAACCTCTCCTCTCATCTATTCCAACTGCTCTGCCATGGGCAGAGAGATGCCTCTCAACTAGACTTGGTTGCCCAAGGCCTCACCCAGACTGGCCTTAGATACCTCCATGGAGGGGGCATCCACAATCACTTGGGGTAACCTGTTCCAGAGTCTCACCAGCCTCATGCTGAAAAACTTCTTCCTAATATCCATTCTGAACCTACTCTCCCTCAGCTTGAAGCCATTTGCCCTAGTGCTGTTGCTACATACCATTATGAAAACTCCTCCAGCTTTCCTGTAGGCTTCCTTTGAAGGCAGCTATAAGGTCCCCCTGGAGTCTTCTCCAGATGGAACAACCTCCCTCAGCCTTTATTCATAGCAGAGGTGCTTTGTTCGTGGTGTAGCAGACAGTTCCTGCACTGCTTGCCTTAGATTTTATTTGGGTTTGGGTAATTAATATTAGAGAGCTCCTGAGCAACCCAAATTTGGACAGTCTTTGGAGATCCAGATAAAAAAAATAAATAAATTGGGGAGTCTATTCTTCTTCCACTTGCTACAGCAGACATTAGAGGATCTTGAGTCAGGATAGGAATTTACCACTCTGGCCTGCTAGGTCCCCTCTCTGGCCAGGATGGTATGGCATCCCCTGAGCTGGGGAGGCTGGTCCTGTTGCAGCATTAGCCCAAAGAGGTACACATAACAATGGCCTTGGGAGGTCAGGAGACCTGCAAGGTACTGAGCTGAACTATGTGCTGCCAGATGTCTTTTCCTGGAAGCCACAGCTGTTTGAGGCAGTGCAATCTAAGTGCAGACTCACTAAATTGTTCATCTTTATGAAAACCAAAACCCTCCACCCCCTCAAGAAGACTTACATTCTACAAAAAGAGATTTCCATCACATGCCAGTGAATTGCAGCCTTCAGGAGGAGCAGTGATTGTGATGGAAGTGGGTGCTTTGGGCCTGGGAACTACAAAATGTCACCTAAACCAGTGACATTGCTGGGGGGAATGGGCCACAAGTAAGACTGCACGGCGTTTTTGTACTGAAAGTGTGGTGAAAGTCCCTTAGTTCCATATTTTGTGGCTGCAACCAAGCTGTCAGATTTGACTTATTCTGTCTCTGGGGGGGCTGACAAAAACTGCTGAGATCTTTGTGGTGCCAGATGCTGAAGGAATTCCAAAGAGATGATCATGCGAGATGACCTGATTCCTGGGCCTTGCCACCTTACAACCCTGCTGTTCCCATGGCCATATCATCCCCATGTCCCCATCCATGGGGCTCCCTTAGGTAACTCAGGATACATCACCTGCCCACCCGCTGCCCATCCCAGTGTTACAGTTTTGTGGCAGACTTGCCATATTCCATCACTAAGAAATACTGCTGTGTCCTATGATTTTGGACCTCCTAGATGGAGATCCCAGGGCTCTAACAGGCATTTTCCCTGGGGCTGCTTGAATTCCTGAGAGTCAGGGGATGCTAAATAGCTCTGGATATGAACTGAAGTACTTCCGTAAGATGTTACTAAATAAAGTGTGCTGGAGTTTTTTTTCCCATCTACCCTCAGCTTCCCAGTTTCAGCACACTGCTAGCAGAAACTTGATGAGTAGTTATGATAAGATTCTCAAAGTGTATAGGTCTTTGCCTGCTATTGGACTCGGTCATGACTGCTCCACCTGGAAATTCATAAAATCATCATAATACAAGAGATTTTAAAAAATAGATTATGTCTTGTTGTAAGGTCTGAAGGGTCTGTCCCTACCAAGGTCCTCACAGGCTTTAGTCTCTCTGCCAAGGATGCTGGATGCAAGACCCCTGGCCAAAAGCCTTAAACCTTACTTCTCAAAATTAAGGGGAATTTCTAAAAAGGAAAGTGAATACTCAGTGTCTTGCCCAGCCAGGACAAGGGGAAGGGCAGTGAGAGGGGCACAGGTTGCTGGACCCTTGTTCTAGCTGCCCAGTACCCTGCCTTTCTCCTCCCATGTCCTCTGAGACAGCACAAATAATACAAGCTGCACACAGCAGTGATGACTCCCCAGCATTCCGGGTGTTTGATCCAAGGAAGTTGTCAGTGAGCCAGGAAATGTCAAGATTACATCACGGGCAGAATTTTTTTAAAGGGCCGAAAAAGAGCTTGTTAAAGCCTGTTTCTCTGCAGTGTGATCCCAGCTGCTTTCGTTTTTGCTTCACATTTCAACTTTATGGGAACAGGCAGGCAAATCCTCCCCCCCAGATATTGCTCTGCTTTTCTCTCCCTTTGATTTACAGTGCTTTTGTTTGTCGTCGTCTCAGCACTTGCTGGGGCTAGAGGAGCAAGTCTCCACTCTGCTGGGCCTCTTCTGAAGGGAAGATGCGTAGGATGCCTATGGGCTACATCCTGCAATTAGTGTATCCCATTTCCCCAGCACTCAAACCTTCCACTTGAGCACAGTGACTGGGCCCATGGAGATGCTGGTTGAAGGACAGCTTGCCCACACTGGGAAGGGACAGAGGGGACATGGGAGCAAAGCCTTTCCCCATGCATTTGCTTGTGTTCCGGGTGGGCGCCCTGGGCAGTGCATAGCAAAACTGCACCTCGTTACTCCACTCATCCTGCAATACTGTTAAGGAGCATCCAGCAGAGTATGTGATCCACACATGTTTAATTTCTTTTACAGTCTCTGTTTTGATATATGCTGGATGTCTTTCTATAAAATGAAGATTTATTGGAACCTGGAATTTTACAGCTTTAAGGTTCAATTGAGTCCAGATTGTGAGTTTCTCCTTTTGGAAGAGGAGAAGAAGGTTTAAGAGAGCCCAAGGAAGCATGTTCTGCCTGTGGCACTCGTGAAACTCTAGGCCAAGGCTGACACCTTTTCCCTTAACTAATACTATAATGTCAAAGCAAAAATTTACCATCAAATACTATGTCTTCCATATGCGATGCCTGGCTGTAGGTACATATTGTGGTCATTGCATTGCACTTCTTTCTTTAAAGTCATCATCCACACCACAGGAAAGACAGGACTTGGTGCAGGAGCCAAGGAAGAGCAGCAAGTCAGCACAAACCCAAATCATGTATAATTAATGTTAATGTGTCTACTTAAAAACATGGTGCTTGGCTTTTGATTTTTCTTGTGAAAGCACAGCAATGCCTTTGCTGCCCACAATGCTCAGGAAAGCAGAGTATTTTTAAAACCCATTTAGAGCTGCAGGAGTGTCTATGAAACACATTCCATGTATTTATATAACATTAAGCATAAAGCAAAGTATTTTCTTGAATGCTAAACATAGTTCAGTAAAGAATAACACCGGTTTAGATGAAAACTCAGGTCCTGTTCTGTACCAGTGCAAACCCAAAGTTTGGTCTGGGGACCTGCCCAAGAGAGGTGATAGAAGCTGTGTCCCTGGGAACATTCAAGGTCAGAATGAACTAAGCCTTGAGCAACCTGGTCTAGTTAAAGCTGTCTCTGGTCATTGCAGGGGCTGGGAGTACCTGACATTTAAAGTTCCCCTCCAACCCAAAGCGTTCTATGATTCTGTGAAGTCACTCCATCACCTCCCTTAATTTTTCCTGTGGATCACGCCAGATGTAAGCAGGGCTGGGAGTCCTTGTGCCATAGGGTCTGAGTAAGAGGTCTTAACAGCAAACTTCTCAGCAGCCGACAGAAGTTCATCATCCACATGGCAAGAAAATAATGAAATGCTGTTTTTCTGCCTCATTACCTGTGTCAAATGGGTCTGTCGTGGTTTAACGAAACCAGGACACGGCCTCGAGTGCTCTGGCAGGAAACAACCAGCATCCGAGGAAGCAGAGCCCGAGTCCAGCTCTCCGGTTACCACGACGTAAGTAAACAAACAAGTTTATCACTGCCCATGGGGGGCATTGTGCCAATTTCAGTTATAATAATGAAATAAAAAAGCCTCAGCCCCAAACCAACAAATTATTACAGCATGAGGAAAGTCCTGAATGAAAATGATTGTTCATGCGAACACCAGAAATACATCTTGTCAAACTTGGGCCGCCACATCTGCTTCACCACCAGAGGATTCTTTATAAACAGCCTCTTTAATTTTATCTAACAGCCTGTTCGCAGACATGCAGTCCAAAAATACATCTCCTTTTCCTCCTCTCACTATCCTGAGCTTGGCAGGGCACCAAACATGAGGTTCAGCTCCTAGTTCAAAAAAGCCCTTCTTTAAGCATTGACTCTGAGCTTGATTTAATACAAACTCTGTCCAGCTTTCTCAAGGCAGCCCTAATGGGATGCAGAGCCTTGCACCTCTCAGGGGCTGCTCTGCAGCAGGCAGAAAGATCATTTTGTAGTGAAACAAAATTACTCTGTGATGGAGTTGGGGAACAAGCTAGTGTTTTCCAGAGTGTCTTCTCTGAGGGATACAGAGTTTTGCTTTCAGCTATGCTACCCAACAAAAATGGGAGAGAGCAGGCAGCACAGGAAAAGCAGAGCAGAAGCCACAGCAAGCAATGCCTCAAAGGATGCACCAATGCCATTGGTACTCAGACCCCTTCTGCTGGCCCTGCCTCCCAGGGGAATGAGAAAAAAAGCTTCAAAGCTCCTAAAATGGATTCCAGCCCCTGAGTGCCCAGAGGGAGGCTGCATCCATCACATCCCCAGTGTGGCACTGTGCTGCTGAGCACTTGTAGGTGTTCCTGCAGGAAAGACCAGGCATTCACTGTTACACTGGAGCTTGTTCCCAGAGAGTCCCCCTCAACACCAGCAGCAGCACGGCCACCTTCACACCTCCTGATGCTGACGTTCCCAAACACAACACTGATTTTCTGGCTATTTATTGCCTGGGAAAGCTGGAAGGGATATTGGCTGCCTTTTAAACCTAGGACAAAATTGGGTGATGTCACCCTGGAAGATGAAGTACTTCCCTGCTGTGAGGGCTGCACCAAATTATGGGCCCTAACTTCCAAAGAAACTAGTGTAAGAAACACCACGTAACAGAGCGTTCACTGCAATGCTGAATTTACTGCTAATTAGCCAGATAATTGAAAACATTTCAGAATTATCCCATGCGACACTCTGAGGAGTGGATTTGAAGCACTGACATTTGCAGTGATAAAGAAATATTGATGGCCTGGCTTCTGTCTTGATGTCCAGTGGAAGAGGATGCCTAACAGTTACTCATTATGGCTCAGATGTTTGTTTAAATGACTTGGAAGCTAAACCAGCAGTAAACATAACTTGTGGGGTGTGTGGGGTGTGTGTGTGTGTGTAATAATAAGCACATTTTATTTAGTGTTGCAGCAAAAGATTAAATGGAGTAAAATAAAGGACAGGGGAGTTTCCCGAGTGCTCTGCAAGGCAAGTCCCAGTGCCAGGACATGGGGGAGAATCAGGAGAAATCCCTTGGAGCCCTTAAAGTCATTTGGTTGCCCCAACAGAAGATTAACAGGACAGGATAAAAGGAAACTGCTACTTTTGGCAAAGGCTGCTGTGGGTCTGCATTGATGGAGGGACTCTCTCAGCTGGTGTGGAAGGTGCTGGTGGTGCACTAGCGTTTGCTGTCAGCTTCGAGGAGGGATTTTCTAACTGGTCCTTGTGGTCTTGCCAGGGTACCTCAAGAGCCTTGTACAGATCAACTGCTGATCCCCCATGGCATTTGCATCCTGCAACAGGGAGGGAACCGTGGTTTGCCGGAGGGAACCTCTGGCACAGAGTCACAGTATGCATTGGGTTGGAAGGGCCCTCTAGAGGTCATCTATCCAACCCCTGGGCATTTCCCCTCCAGTCAGGTACTGAAATTCACTTTACAAGGAGCACCAGCATTCACCCCATGATACCTTACTGGTCCGAGCTTGGCTGATGCCTTTCATCTGAATTTTGGCTGAATATTTAGGAGAAACACATTGAAGATGATTGAATAGGAGAAGCAGATTTAGCTGACATGTTGCCTAGTTGTGAGCTGCAGTACACTGATCCTTCCTTTAGTGCGCTACAACAGGAATGTAATTCAGTTGTAAATTAGGTGGAGTATATTGGAACTCTTGCTGGTTTGTAAATCACATCTCAGAAGGTATTTTATTTATACAAACATCCACTCATTAGCTGTATCAAAATGCTAATGGTACCCGTCTGTGCTCTGCAGGAGTTCCTGACATAGCTGCATTTCACATCTCCATAGCAGGGGTTTAGATAACCCCATCTAGGGGGTACACACTTTTTTTTTTGGCCAGCCCCATGGCCAGTGAGGTTGCAGAGAAAAAACATTTTTGAGTGAAGAGGTTTAGAGGGAATCAGGATGCAGGTGCACACAGGCACTGCTGTCCAGGTGGATGGTGGATCCGCTGTCTTTGGGGAGTTCCCAACGCTGCCTGGATGAGGCCTTGGAAAGTCCCATCCTTCTCCAAAGCCCTTTCAATCCCATTTACTCCACCTGGAGCTTGTAGTCAGTGACAATCTGTCTATGAGCATCTCAGCTCTCACAATATGGGATGCCCCTCAAAACTCTTTCAGGCAGAGATGCTAAAAACCTTCTCCCCAGCGAAGCCCAGAGAAGCTGGCTAGCTCTGCCTTAGCTGATTGTGGTGCCATGCCAATTTCCAAAACACAATGAAGGAAGTGAATGCCTTAACAGCCTCCAGCTTAAACACTTGATCTTGGCTGCTGTTAAGGGAGTATACCACAATTTTAGCATTTCTTTTACTTAATCAAGGAGAAATAGAAGATGGGATCTGTTAAAACCCAGGGAGGTTTTGGGGTTTTTTTGTCAGCAGTGGCCATTCTTCCCCATGGTTTGCTGGTGGAAAGAAGCAACTTGTGGACAACCTAAGACTATGCATCCGTAACAGCAGCAAAAGCAGAGGAAGGGAGACAAAACCTCAGATGGAAGCTGAGACAGTAAACACAGAAATAACAGTTCTGAGATGCCTATAGGTCTCCTGGATTCATTTCCCTTCTTTCCAGCATTTTGCTGAGCTCTTACTATTATTTTAAGAAGATTTTTGGCTTTTCTGCCTGCAGAAATAGTCATCACTTGTAAATTGAAGACATTGCTGTCTTCTCTGGCCTGCAGCCAGAGGGGATGGAAGCAATAGAAGAAGTGTGAACTTTCTCCTTCATCTCAGAGAACATTAACTTCAAAGCCCATCCATAAACTTTCAGATGTAATGACTATTTGTCCAAAGGAAAAACACATCAGCTTGATCAATGACTGAAAAGTATAAACCACAGAGCTTACATTTGCTGAACACTTGTGAAATATACATGGTTACAGTTGTGTGCATGAGGGGGTAAATTGGTACTGGATTATTCGGGCAGGGAGGTCCTAGAGGCAGAGTCAAGGCTGTTGTGGCTTGGGCCATCACTGAGTGGTTTCTGTCCCTGAGGAGGCAGGGCTGCCATGTCAGAGCATGCCCCAGCATGCCTTCAGGTGCAGACCCTCATCACCAAGAGGAGACCTCACAGCTGTCTTGGAAGCTGCACTGCTCTGACACTTTTCATAGAATCCTAGAATGTTAGGGGCTGAAAGGGACCTTGAAAGACCATCTGGTCCAGCCCCCCTGCCAGAGCAGGATCACCTAGAGCAGATCACACTGGAACGCATCCAGACGGTTCTTGAATATCTCCAGAGAGGGAGACTCCACAACCTCTCTGGGCAGCTGATTCCAGTGTTCTGTCACCCTCACAGGGAAAAAAATTCCTCCTCAGGTTCATATGGCACATCCTATGCCTCAACTTCCACCCATTGCCCCTGTCTTGTCACTGGGCATCACTGAGAAGAGGCTGGCTCCATCCTCCTGGCACTCACCCCTTACATATTTATAAACATGAATGAGGTCACCCCTTAGTCTCCTCCTCTCCAAGCTAACAAGCCCCAGCTCCCTCAGTCTCTCCTCATAAGGAAGATGTTCAACTTCCTTATAATTTTTGTGGCTCTGCACTGGACTCTCTCAAGCAGCTCCCTGTCCTTCTTGAGCTGGGGGGTGCAGAACTTTTCCAAATGAACTGTGAGAGAGAACATCTTTTTTAGCTGCTCAGGCAGTTTGAGGACCACCAGCACTTTATAGTGGGCCCTCACTTGAGCTGTGTGAGCACAGACTAGAGGAAAAGCCCTCCTGGGTGCAGCTGCCTTGGCCCCTGAGCATTGCAGACAATTTTGGTAAGATTTTTCCACATATTTTTACATTTGTTTTTTGACATGCTTTCCCTTTCTCTGTGAAAAATTCCCTGGAAAAAGAGAGTAAGGATGTCTTTTTGTTTCCATGTCTTGTATACAAGATATCCAAAGGGAAGAAAATTCATAGTATGTGACATTTTTCCCAGGATAACCATCACACTTGTTCTTCTTGAGAACATCCCTTCTTCCCTCACCTGTTAGGGCCTGTGTGAGAAGCCCAGACATCATTCTCTTACTGGGTGGTGTGTGTATGGTCCTTGTCCCCATCACACAACACTTGGGAAGAGCACTTGGTTGGATTAACCAACTACTTGGTGAAAGTGTGTTTAGAAGTAATTGGGAGGACTTGCTGCACTGGGTCCTGCTCACTGGGGTTCTGGGGCCAGGGGGTGAGGCCCAAAGCTGTGCATTTCCTGCTCAAAGACAGAGAGAAGGAAGTGCCAGTGTGTGAAGAGAGATTTTTGAAAGGTCCATAATATCTTCTGCCAACATATTTTTTCGATCAGCTCCATGTGAACAAACAAAAGCCTGGGAGAGCTGCGTAATCCTTGTAGGACAACATGGTCAGCAGGGAACAGGGGACAAAGGGCTGCTTCTACTGCCAAGTGGGCAATACAGGGTGGGGGGCTGTTGGCTGCTTGGTGAATGCCTGTCCCTGCAACCCTCTGCAAGGTGTCTAAATGTGTCTGTAGACAGCCAAGGAGCAAAATTGGACCCTCCAGATAACTTCTGAAGTGGACAAAGTTGGTGCAGTGACTCCTCTGCTATGCATGGGAGTCACTGCACCAAGGAAGAAGGTAGTGGCTGAGCAGCTGAAGACTTTACTCACCCCTGGATGTGCTCTGGCTTCCAGGAGGTGAGTTACCAGGTGGCTTTCTCTAGGCCATGCTCTCTCTGGTGTCCCAAACCAAGCTCCTCTCAGCACCCTGAGAAACAATCCATGGGGATGGCTATGAAGGGCTAGAGCTGGGGGTGGCAATGGGGGCTGAGATGACATTTTGTAGATGTAAAGCCCAACTGCCATTTGGTCACCCTCCTACTCATGGCACATCACCTTCTGCCCCCAACCCTGGTCCCAGTAGAGACTCCAGGGACAAGGACAGCTGATAGTGGTGATTTAGTTGGGGCAATTAACGAGGCAGGAATTATAAAATATGTAGTTATTTTATTTCTGAAAAGCCCTGCCAACCAACTATGTACAAACTAGTTAAGTTTGGGTTCTACTTTGGTCAGGAAAATCTTCGCAAGGATGCTTATGGGCAATTCATTAATTTAGGAGAATCAGAAAATTGGAAAAGTTTAGCCACAAAATGGCTTTGCCCCACTTATAAATAGGCAACCTGGAGCCATAGGAAAAGTTTATTCTACTCACTGTGGTGGAGTAGAACTTTCAAGAACTTTCCCTGGCTCCTTTGTGGCAGTGTTGGAACTGCTTGGTATCTTGATAGCCATTGAGAAGCTTCTAGATCTTCCCAGACTCTAGCAGGGTGCTGGGAAAGAGGCAGATAATCTTTGACCTGATCCTGGTTCCTCTTATCATAGATGTTTACAGAGGTGCAGGCAGGATCTCTTGCAGATGTGCAGAGAGCACGATGTTGGTGGCACCTCTCACCATGTTGTGAGGCACTTAATGTCTTCTCCTTAAGGCACTTAAGTTTCCAGGTAGTTCAAGACCAAAACATCAGGGCTAAACTGGTCTGAAGCAGGAGGCAGAACAGAATACATTGTCCAAGCTGAGAGCAGTGAGGCAGAGCACATTGTCTGAGCAGAGCAGCACACAGTGAAGCAGCTCAGTGAGGCAGAGGCAGCTTAGCTCAGTTTATATTAGTGTAATGGCTCCTTTGGCCACAGAGATTCACCAATCAAAATGGCATTTGCAAACCTCACCATATTAGGTGAAAACAGGGCCTGCTTACCCTTATTTGGGCAAGACACTAACAAGTACCTAAACACCTGTGGGTACCTGTTTATCACTTTGGGAGGGGACATAATGGCCCAAGCCTTTGTTTTCCTTCTGCCCTTGCTTCCCCCATCAGCAGAAGGGTGGGGCAAACCAGGACATCTAATAGGCCTATTAGCCTTCCAGGACAAGTGGGTAGTAGTGAGGCAAGAGAAGCAGCAGAGGGTCAGCTAAGTGATTTCTTTTAAGAGGCAGCTGGTTTTACCCAGATAAAAATAGTGCAATATCAGCAGGTCCCACATTCAGAAGATCCCCAACTGTGTTGTTGGAGCAGTGCTCAGCTTTCCCCATAATGCCAAGGGAAGGCAGCTGGCTTGGCTCCTTTCCCCCCTGTAAAGCTATACCTGTGCTTTGTAGGTGTGCTGTGTATTTAAGCCTGGTCTTTGAAAAGGGATCCACCACACCAATTCCTTTCTTGTACCTGGAGTCCCACTCCACTGGATCAGGTCCTGGGCTTCAAAGCACATGGGGAGCAGTGACCTGTTTTATTACATGGTCATAAAGCAATGGCCCTTCTCTGTTTCTGTATAAATAATAAATAGTAGTTATGCTTGTAAATGGAGGCCTGCCAGAGACTTTGGATATGAGACGTGAGATTTGCCCTGAAAAAGGAAGAAGAAAGCAAGAATCCTGACAGCTTTCTACCCGTCTGTGCAGCTGTGCTGAGAAAGGTGCCCTGCAGATCAAAGGGAACCCGCTCTTGTTCTCCCCAGGTGCCGCAATGCTTCCCCTATTAGACCAGATATTACTTATCAGGCAGCAATGCTACGAGCAGCACAAATGTGCACTTTGCACTTCAGATGCTATGAAAGCCAGAAGGATGTCAGATTAGATTTAGGAAAGCACATATGGATGTGTTGCCTTCTCCAGCCTTGCGCCGTTCCTTAAAATCCTCTGTTGCTCTGGATGAAGACAGACAGCAGGGCTGTGGACAATCGCAGCTGTAGATGCATAGTTACAATTGCTGTCTAAGAGCTGCTTGGTGCTCCTGATAAACCTGAGATCTGCAGTGAGTGAGTGCAGTGTAAATGGAAAGTATTTTGGGGCAAGGATACGGAACATGAACAACTCTGAAGACAGATTGAAAAACCCCACACCTCTACCCTTTCAATGCTTACATTTCACTGAGGCTAATGGTGCTCCAAGACACAAGCATGAGTTTAGACTGAAGCCCAGGTTTCCCACTCTGTGACTTTAGGTGCTAGGAAAACCTTCCTGAGGCAAAGTCACAGAATCACAGAAACATTCTGGTTGGAAAAGACCCTCAGGATCACCAAGTCCAATCAATATCCCTACTCTATGAGGCTCACCCTTAAACCATATCCTCAAGCACTACATCCAAATGACTTTTAAACACATCTGGGGTTGGTGACTCAACCACCTCCCTGGGCAGCCCATTCCAATGCCTGACCACTCTTTCTGTGAAAAAGTTTTCCTAGTATCCAGTCTAAACCTACCCAATCTCAGCTTGAGGCCATTCCCTCTTGTTCTATCACTATTTACCTGTGAGAAGAGACCAGCACCAACCTCTCCACAATGTCCTTTCAGGTAGTTGTAAACAGCAATGAGGTCTCCCCTCAGCCTCCTCTTTTTCAAACAAAACAGCCCCAGCTCCCTCAGCTGCTCCTCATGAAATTTATTCTCCAGGCCCTTCTCCTATACCATGGCTAAAAGGCTGAGATGTCACCATAGCTCACCTCTCAACCAAGTCACTGGCCAGAATTACACCACCAGCTCACTGACAGCTAATCCCACCAGCTCTCTTCGGGTGTTCAAAAGGGTGTTCAGCTTCTGGGAAGTTAACAACAGTGAAGTCTCATGTCAGTATCAGGAGCAAATGTGTTTCAGCAAAACCTTCTAAATCCCATACACTACATAGCAGATGGTACATCTGTTTCTATTTCCAGTATGATCTCACTAATCACTTTTTAAGAATCCAGCATTCAGGGTTAATCAACATGAGCTGAATTAAAGTAAAGGTCCTAGCAGCAACGTAAAAATCTCATGCAGTTCCCTTTCTCCAAGTTCTCCTCTTGGATAGTGAGGTTTATCCTCTGTCTGAATTTTGCTCAAAGCCCCATGATCCCTGCAAAGCCAAGGCCTCTCTCCAAAGAGCTTCTACCACTTATGTGTCTTTGTCTGTCTGACAAGGCAGATCTGCCAATAGTTGATTTTTCTGTTCAGTAGTCAAACTAAAAGCTCAACAATCATGATATAGGTCAACCCTAGAACTCTCACAGGAATCAAAGGGCAGATTCCCGAGGAGCCCTTGTCTTCAGCCTCAAGGCTTATGATGAAAAGCTGCAGTCCACTATAATCCACTTCCTAGGACACAGGCTCAAAGTGCCTAAGACACAAGTTCCAAACCCTTCTGCTTCTCATATAGAAGAAGATTTTTAAAAGAATTTCCTAGAAGCAATATCACACCCAGTGTGACAAGCAGCACCAGAGGCATGCTGGGGCTGGAGCACAGCAAGGCAGGAGACTGGCTTAGCCTGATCATGCCTCCACCACTCAATAAAAGCAGACCAGGGCAGAGTGACACTGCTGGGCTGGGCTTACAGTATTGCACGCAGAGCTTGCTCCCTGAGGGGAGTTTGGAGTGATCCAAACTCAAGCCTCAGAGTTAGCAGAGAGCCCAGCAGAGAACAAGGGGAAGTCCTGAGCTGGAGTCCATCCCCTCTTTGCTGGGGATGCAGACATGACTGGTAGATGTGTCTGTGCTGTCAGAAACAATTCCTCATCTGCCTCGGGGGTTCTCACCCTCGGTTGGCCCCATTGCATCATTTAGTGCATGCCTGTGCTCCCCTCTGGACTTGGAGAGACAGCTCCAATCACCAAAAGCTACACCCCTCTGAGCATAGGTACTCCTGGGATAGCTCTCAAGAGTGGCATGGGTAAGCTCCATCTCCCTTCCTTCATGTTGCTTCTCCAGCATGGTCCTGCCAACCTTTCCATTGTCCAGTTCCGAATGTTCTCATGCCTCAATTCAGAGCATGCAACACACCCTGACTGTTTCGCACTATGGAAATCCAACACTGGTAGGCTACACCATTATCTTTGTTATCCTGGTCATTTTGAGCTGAGATTAAACCCCCTAAAAGTACAAAATGTGAATTCTGTCTTAAGTCTTTAGGCATAACACTTGAGGCCAAGCTGAGATGGACTCAAGTGCCATGTCATGCAGGCTGGCCCTGAGCAGTGTGGACCATAACCGCTACAACCACTACCTCCTCGTTCCTGGGCCAGCTCTCCAGGGCAGGCAATGTAGCCTTGTAGATAGTTCTGCTCCAGTGTATATGATCCAGTGTAAATACTTTATACAACATTATAACCTGAGCAGGATTAAGGGAGTCCTGTTGCAGGCTGTCTCACAGACTGTGGTTTGGACATCGTCTTGAGATGCAGCACATGCCGGTAAAATCCTCACTTTAGCTGAGTTGGAGAGGGTGTTTAAACCTCTTTTCCCAGTGTGACTTTTCTGGGCTTTTCTGTGAGATCAACTTTGGGGGGAGGGGGGGCGGGGAAGTCAAACCACTTTAGAAATATCAAAGCAAACCATTTTGAAGTTTCTAATTTTACAGGTTAAATCTAAGGAATGGATTGCACACGAACTGGCAGATAGCTTTGGTCAACCAGAATACGCACTTTTCACCAAATAAACTGTTCTTCAGAAATCATTTGCTCCACTTGGACCTCCCTTCCCACTTTCACAAGACATGGCAGAGACAGTGTAGGTAATGCTCAGTGTATGGATTGCCTCTGCTCTGGGTCTAATGTAGCCCTTCTGGGTCTAATGTTGCTGCCAGCCCTTCTGCTTGGAGACACTGAAGATCTTCTCTAGTCTCCATCTCTTGCTGTGGGTAGCTTCTTGCTTAGCTGCACCTCTCCTNGCAGGCTGCTGCTGCTCTTCCTGCAGGGCATGTCCTTCCTTACCCCTCTGTGGCAGGAGAGAGCTGAGCCCCTGGAACCCCTCCTTCCTAAATGACACCTCTCCCATTTGTTGGATGGTGGAGAAAACAGTGCTCAGAGGATCTCTGAGGGCTTGCCTGGAGATTTGCCTCCAAGGCTCTTTGCTTTGTTTTCCTTGGCAGCAGGCAAGGCTCACAGGACAATGAGGAGCCTGGCCTGGCCTCTTTTACACAGAGGGGTATTTCAGCTGCTGCAGAGATGCCCAGGCCATCGGGATCTTGTGTCAGGGAGTCTCTCTTCAGCTGGCCTCTGGCACCTCTCTGCAGCCAGGACAGGACACTGCCCCAGCCCATCTAGGTAAGCAAGCCTGGCCAGGGGGTTGCCAACTTGCTGACTCCAGTGGTGGCCCCAGCAAAGGGACTCTGAATGAAGCTCAGGAACAATGCTGACTCTTCTCCATGCACACATTTCCACTCACGCCTCCAAGTTCATCACAGTTTTCCCTGTCTAACAATACTATTGAATATAAAGTTTGCCAGGCTCTTTGCAAGAAAACAAAAAAATAGATACCAACATGCGAAGAGACAGACAATCAGACAGGAATAGGAAAAAAGCTGTAAACACAACTGTGAGGGATGGGAAAGTAAGGAAGTCCAAGCAGGCAGGAAGAACAAGAAGCCCTGGTGTGAGGTAGACTTTGGTGTCCATCTTTCGAAGCTCTGAACAGTGCTCTGTGTATGTAGAAAATATATCTGAGTTGTATAGAGATGGTCACCAACACAAAACATGCACCTGTGTGTCAGGTGCACACATCACTCCAGCCTTGGCTGTTTTCATTTTGCACTTCTTGAAGCTCTGTTTGTGCCAGGCTCAGAAGACACCCCAGCAAGATCACAAGTCTCACAATTTTGAACTCTTTGTCCTGCCACCCACAAAAACAAGCAGTCTCACTTTTTTTTTTTCATGTCAGCTTCAGCTGGTAATCCAAACACTGGCTTGTGCTATCATAACCCTAAAGACACAGCAAGGAGTTGTTCCAAGTAGCCATAGGCACTGATACTGGCACTTCCTAACTGCTTTCTGGATTTTGGAAAGGCCCACATCACAGATCCCTGGGGGCTTCCTGCTGAACCCTATTGCCTGGCAAGGAGGCACTGCACATGTGTCAACTTCCTATGGTCTGAGGGTGTCACATGTGTTGAGGAGAGGCCAAAGCAACACTGTAGTCACTGCCAGTAAGGGTTCTCTCTCCCACGCCAGCAATGACCCCTCTTTCATTGGACTTCCTGGTAGATGAGCTGACCATGAGCCAGCAATATGCCCTTGTTATAAAGCAGGCCAAGAGCCTCCTTGGCTACATTAGGAAGTGTCACTAGCAGGTCAAGGGAGGTGATCCTTCCCATCTGCTCAGCACTGGTGAGATGCATCTGGGGTGCTGTGTCTAGTTCTGGGCTCCCCAGTACAAGAGACACATGGATGTACTGCAATGAGTCTCTTGAAGACGATTAAGTGATTGGGACAGCTGACAAATGAGGAAAGGCTCAGAGAGCTGGGGTTGTTGACCCTTGAGAAAAGAAGGCTCAGGGAGGATCTTATCAGTGTGTTTAAATACTTGATGTTGGGGAGAGTAAAGAAGATGGAGCCTGGCTCTTCTTGGTGGTGCCCGGCTTTTCTTGGTGGTGCCCTATGACACAGCAAGAGTCAATGAGCACAAATTGAACTACTTTTTACTGTGAGGTTGGTTGAACAACAAAAGAGATTGGCCAGAGAGGTTGTGAGGTCTCTGTCCTTGGAGATATTCAAAACCATACTAGACACAGTTCTACTCAACCTGTTTTGTCTGACCCTGCTTGAGCAGATGGCTTGGCCTAGGCAATCTCCAGAGGTCCCCTCCAACCTAGAGCTGTGTATGATTCTGTGAGATTTGTTTAAATCTCCAACATAAAGCACAGTAATTTTCAAGTGTTTCATCAGTTCTCATCTCAGTACAGGAAATGTGGCTTTCAAGACCAACAGCACATTGAATCTTTACCAGACCTATGATAGCAGAGTTCCAGGAGACCTTTAATGACCTAACAAACCAAGGAAGTAGAAAATGTGCCATGCAAGTCAAATGTTTTTCTGAAACAACCATGTGCTGAAAAGTTTCTCAAACAAACCCATTTGCTGTCAGGACAGAGTGGAGCCAAGTCAGTGTGATTCACGTTTATAGACCAATTTTGTAAAATGTCAGAAGGAGTTACTTAGTGCCACCCAGTGTTGGCAGCTAGAAAAAAGGAAGGTTAAATATGGTTACAGCTGGGTGTAGCCTAATGAAGCTGGGGGGAAAAAATAATCCCTGCTCTTGCTTTCTGTATGAGGCATGAGTAATTTCAAAGAAGCTGTGCAGCACCAAGGTCCAGGAGATAGCTGTCTCAAAATGTGGCTTAGCTGTCTTGTTAAAACAAATCTGTCACCTTTTACATTCAGTTTTCAATGCAGGTGATCAGTTTGAGATGCAGATGGCCTCTTCTATCTCAAGACTATCTAGTCTAACATCAGTCCAGAGAGAAAGTTGTGCTGACTTTTCTGGTTAGATGTTCAGAAACAACTCTACAAAATGTGTCTCTTTACTAGGATGAGTATAGTTAAAGCATCACCTTTTTTTTCCCCATTATCTCAGATGATGCATATTATCTGCCTTCTCCTTGAATCACAATCATAGAATCATTTTGGTTGGAAGAGACCTTTAAGATCATTAAGTCTGTTAACTTAGCACTGACAAGTCCACTACTAAACCATGTCCCTCAGCATCACATCTCTCTGTCTTTTAAGTACCTCCAGGGATGGTGACTCAACCAGTTCTCTGGGCAGCCTGTTCCAGTGCCTCACAACCCTTTCAGTGAAGAAATCGTTCCTACTATCCAATCTAAACCTCTCCTGGCACAATTTCAGGCCATTTGGAAGCCTTTTAAGTTATACAGGCTCTCACACATACCAAACATACTCTCCCAATTA
This sequence comes from Ramphastos sulfuratus, assembly GCA_013399055.1. Taxonomy (NCBI): domain Eukaryota; kingdom Metazoa; phylum Chordata; class Aves; order Piciformes; family Ramphastidae; genus Ramphastos; species Ramphastos sulfuratus. Next base: position 55,022 of record WBNM01015976.1, on the reverse strand, counting down.
TGACCTTTTGTTGACGGGATAGTTGCACTTGCCCTTTTGTTGTTCAAAGGACTACACAAAGCTGCTTAGGTGTCATAGTCTCATTTAGCAGACATGGAAAATGATGTGCAGAGCTGAGTCCTGCCCAGGAGGGGATGTAGGGGATGCAGAGCCCAGAACCCAAGCAGGAAAGAGGGGAACGGGAAAGCAAGACACTGAGATGTATCAACCCCACCAGATATTGAGGGGATGAGGGAAGGCCAGGATTGTGGTTTCACCTGCAGTGGCCATGGCAGAGAAATTCCTCTAGCATTTTAGACTCCCTGAAATAGTTTCGTTGCTCAGATAAAACAAGACAGCAGTGGTTTGAGCAGTTCTCTGACAGTTCTTTATTTCAGCCACCTGAAGACAGAGGGCCAAGCAGCGACTGACGCAGGAGTTTATCTCAGATCAGTACAGCAAGAGACCAATATTGAAGTGAAGGCTGGTTACTCTCTGAGGCAACCCCACCTCCATGGCGTACCACTCTGGTTACCTGTGTTCCTGGGTGGTAGAGGTACTGGCATTTGTACTTTTCTCCCAGTCATGGAGCCATCTCCCAGTCACACAGTTGATCCCTTGGATTTGTGCCTGCTGACAACAAGCTTCCTTTCTCACTTACCTTTCACCGAGTGCTAGGCAACAGGCCAGGCAGTGTGACCACAGGTCGCATGTTGAAAACTCCTCTTCTAGGGCCAACATTTTCAGGGAGGGTTTTTCTTTTCCCACCAGTCCTGCGGGGCTCCTGGAGGACCTGGGAGCCGGGGTGGATCTGCTGGCTCCTATAGGAAGACCTCCATGGTTATTAATTACATCTGCATGTCTCGGTAAGGCCCCACATGTCCCAGGTGCTGTCCACAGCTATGAGATTCCCAGNTCTGACCAGAACAGAGTAAAGGGGCAGAATCTCCTTCCTTGCCCTGCTGGCCACACTTCTCTTGATGCAGCCCAGGACTTGGTTGGCTGTCTGGGCTGCATGTGCACACTGCAGGCTCATGTTGAGCTTTTCCTGGTCTCACAGAGCTCACAGTTTAAAACTCAAGGCAGAAAATCACTAATCTCTGTGACGACTGCTCAGCTCATGCCTCAGAAATACACCACAAAGGGAATTTTCCCAAAGAGCAGCCACCAGACAGTGAGCACAGAAAGAGCAGGGTGGAGGAAAGAGCACCAATGAAAAAAAATATCCATGTATATACCCCTAGTAAGGAAGGTTTAGAATGTAGGTTTACAATGAAAGACAGTTCCTGCTCCGGAGGTTTTAAAGTGCCAGCAATCAGGATGCAATAGCAGGAAAGGGGAAGACAAAAGCAGGACACCTCGGAGTCCCTGCTTTACACAGAGCAACTCTGCTCAGTTTGTAGGTCCGAGGCATTTTCGAGCCTATAAATAAACTGGGGATGTTAATGATGCCATTAATCTCTGCTGGCGGCTGTCCCAGCTATTTTCAGTGGCGAGGTTACCTTGCCTCTCTCAGCACAAGTAGGTCTCAAGGGGAGGGTCCGGTGAGCGGTGGAGATGGATGCTGTGCGCCCAGGGCTGGGGGTTGCCACCTTCAGCGAGAGGACGCTGCCGCTGTCCTTGGCAGCACATCAGGAGGAGGTGTCCCCAGTGCCAGCCCTCCTGGATCCCAGCCTGAAGGGAAACGCATGAGAGCAGACGTCAGGTAATAAAATGACGGGGAAAGGCAGGGTGCTGCCGTCTGGGAAGGGAAGCGCATGACTGCTTCTGCCCGCAGCCCTGGTGGCGGAGACGCCTTCTCTATCTCCAACACAATATCCCTGGTAGAGACCTTCTTCTCCGGACTCCTCGGGAGCCTGCGCCCCCGCCTTGCTTTCCTAAGGACAGAAAACGGCAGGCTTCAGAGCAACAAGACAGCAGGAAGCCGGGGAGAGGACAGGCCAGAGGGTCCCAACACATTAGCCCAGGGCAGGGAGTGGTTGGGGACAACAAGTTCTGCCCTGAAAGAGCTTTTCGCCTATCACATCAATAGTCAGTGCTTCCCTCGGGCAGAGAAAGAGAGAGAGAGAAGGGGTCCCTTTCTTTTCCAACCAGGGGGACCAGGAAAGTCCTAAACTCTGAGGTGCTTTTCCTCCTTCCCACAAACACCATGGAGAAAAAAAAAGAAAAAATATTGGGGAAAAAAAAAAAAGAAAAAAAAAAGAAAAAGAAAAACATATGCATGTTCCTCTTCCATTCTTGCATGAAGCTGATCTGAAGTAGGTCAATATATAGGTACCCCAACATGTCCTTGCTTTCTCATGTACAGTATGATGCAAGAAAAGCTCTCTCTTCTCTTCACTAAGATTTCACTACAGAATCCTCATGTGAGGAGACCACATCTGCCAGTGATAACAGTGGAACAACATAAAATCATACATTTTGAGGAGTCAGAATGGAGCTTAAAGATCACAGTAGCTTAGAGGTTGGAAGGGACCTCCAGAGATCATTGAGTCCAATCCCCCTGCCGAGGCAGGATCCTCTAGGGTAATTCACACAGGAACGCATCCAGGTGGGTTTTGAAAGTCTCCAGAGAAGGAGACTCAACACCCTCTCTGGGCAGTCTGTTGCCATGCTCATTGTAAAGAAGTTTCTCCTCATGTTGAGGTGAAATCTTCTATGTTCCAGTTTGTAGCTGTTGCTCCTTATTGCTGCTGACCAGCGAAAAGAGATTGGCCCCATCCACTTGACACCCACCCCTCAGATACTTGTACATATTGATCAGATCTCCTCTCAGTCTTCTCTTCTCAAGATCATTTATTTCTAGTCCTCCTGTCATGGGGAGGGACACCTTCAACTAGACCAGCCTGCTCAAAGCCCCATCTAACCTGGCTTTGAACCCTCCCAAGGATGGGCCATCCACAACTGCTCTGGGCAACCTGTTCCTGTGCCTCATCACTCTCACCACAGTAAATCTGCCCTCAGTGCTCACACTGCACCCAGAAATGGTTTGGCTGTACACAGTATGGTCCTGAGTATCATCTCATAAATGTACCATACTTCTCTTTATTTTATTATTTCTGTTACAGTATGTCAGGAAAAACGAATCTCTAAAAGAAATTCAAGTTCACACTTACTGGCAATAGGTGCCTTTGAAAACCAGCTATACAGGCTGCTTTCCTTTGACCTGCTGCTCGGACACCACCATGTGTAGTTACAGAAACAAATGTCCCTGTAACACAACTTTTTCTTTTGTCTTCTTCATTGAGCTCCAGCAGTTGAGACATATGCTAAGTAATATCATGAATTGTTCGCACTCTGGTCCCATAGCTATTAGACCGTAGCTATTAGACCTTATTCTCCTGACTCAGTTTCCCTGCCTTCTCAGAAGGCACCCACTGTTTTTTGTTCTTTATGTTGCTTAGTGTTGTTTCCCAAATTCTTAATACCTATAGTGGTCTGGATGGATACATGTGAAGTATCGACTAGGAAAATTTAAAAGAACTTTGGATGTTTTTCTTATCTTAACAATGACATTTTTGAGTCAGTGTCAGCAATTTCTCTGTGGAAGACCCAATCCTCTTGACCTAGCTTGCAGCTCATAAACAATGTGACCTGTTCTCCCTCAGGAACTCGTATGGAATGTGTTTAATTATATCCACTGGGCAATCTGAAAGCATTGTTAATGCTTTGGCTTCTATACTGCAACTGCTCTTTACCCTCTTTTAGGGGTCATGCAGAATACAGACATTTGAATGTCTCTGGAAGCCTGTGCAGCACGTGCATGGCATAAGGAGGCAAGGTTTGGGGCTGTGTATAGCCACTTTGGCAAGGAGAGACATAACTGTGCATTGGATCTGTGAAGGCAAGCTACAGACTCACATACTGATGGCAAGATCTGAGACACCAACCCCACTAAATCCTACTGTGCCACAGCAAGGAAGTTTCTTTCCCACTTTAATGAGCCTGCATAGTGTTAAGCCATTTTTGCAATGCTTCTGTGAAGGCTCCTTTCTGGTCCCCACTGCTGTTAACTGGTACTTTCGGGAGCCTGTCAGCCTCACTGCTCACCCAGGGTACTGCCCTTCCAGACCTGCTGATGCAGTGCAGCAAGGAGCAGGCACTGCAACAATTCTTTGGCTCCACAGGCGTGTCTGTTATTCACATCTCCAGCAGCTTTGGCAGACTTGGTGCAGTTATTATTAACTTCTACTTGCTACTTGTGTGTTTTGCTGGGTAGTTGCCAGGATGGGAATTTTCTGTATGAATAGAATTTCATCAACTGAGTTTGCTTGACATGCATTAGTTTGTCATCTTTAGAGAAAGAGCCACCTAAATCCTGTTGATATAAATTGGAACAACATCAATCTTGGTAGGGAATTGTGGGGGGAAAAGCCTCACAAAATTCCAGTTTTAGTCCTGGTATTCTTTGCCTGGAGAAACAGCATATCCAATAAGAAACCAGCTTGCAATTGCAGTCTGGCACAAGACATACAGAGATATTCTAGACAGACCTTACATTCACCTTGACAGAGTAATCAGCTTGTCAAGCAAAGGAAGTCATCGTGGCCAGAGCAGTGATGGAAGGTAACTAATACTCTCCATCTGCAGCATTAGGCAATTAAGGATTTAAAATACTATGAGAAAGCAGAACTAAAATGTTGAGAAGAAAATTTACACAGAGAAGTGGAAACATTAGCCAGAAAAATGGAAAATAAATGCCAGAAATGTTTCATACTGGCCCCAAATGAGTAACAGCCTCAGATGAAGTGGTTAAGGTTTGTTGTGTATGGTAAAAATACAGACTAAGCCAAGCAAACGATCTCAGGCTAGTAGCACAGGAGAAATTGTCTCCCTAGAGCAAAAGTGGCATCTGTTTGTTTATCTCAGTTATGAAAATGTCCTTGTCAGATGTGAGCAGTGCCGAGCTCTCTCTGGGCAGGTCACTTAATACCTCCCATCTCCAGAGGAGACCAGTAAACTACTGCCTTGCAATACATGATGCACCTACCCATCCTGAGCAGTCATCCCCACTCTTTGCATGAGTGCTGAGCTCCCTGAGCAGTCTCAGAAGGCAGAGCCCTCCCTATGCCTAGAAAATCCTGCTATGGAAAACATGGCTGCTAGTAATAGCTATTCTAGAAGAGATCCTTGTCCTCCCCTAAAGCCTCACCTGCACAGAACTACTCTGTGGGTACAGGGTTACATAAAAAGTGCATTTAATGTCAATATCAGATGATGTAGTTCCTTCCTCCTGACCCCATTGCCCACTCATCCCAGAGCATGGCTCCTGCCAGTGCAGCCCTTCCTAGCACCGAGATGGGAGCACTGAGGACCAGACCTCAGAACTGACTAGTTTTAAGTAAAAACCAGGGAAAAAAAAAAAAATTGTTGCTCTTGGAATTACACCAAAGAAAGGAGAAAACCCTAACTTGAGGAGCCTTTTGTTCAGCATACCAGTGAAGAGATGATATACTGCAGTCCAGAAGTAGGTGGAAGCAGCTAGTATGAGCACGGACATTGCTGCCAAAGGTTGCTCTCAGACTATAAGCCAGTGTTCCAGTTTCCACAAGGAGGGAGAGAAGGATGACAGTGCCTCAGAGAGATAATAGCTGGAATGCGGTGAGAGAGCACCAGGAATGATGCATGGCCAGCAAGTCAAGAGAGGTGATTCTCCTCTACCCTTAGGAGATCATATCTGGAGTACCGTGCCCATCTCTGGAGTCACCAACAAAAGATGGAGATGGAATGGGTCCAGAGGAGGACCATGAAGATGAGAGCACCACAGGCTGAGAGAGTTCGGATTGTTCAGCCTGGAGAAGAGAAGGCTTTGGGAAGACCTTGCAGCAGCCTTCCAGTATTTGAAAGGGACTTACAGGTTAAATGAAGAGGGACTTTCTAGAGGCATGTAATGATCACTCATACTCCAGCCTGGGAAAAAGTCTGGCACCTTTCCTCCAGGATGCTCGGGTACACAGCAGTAAGAGCCCTTCGCCGCCTACTGTAGGACCAGGATGATGCTGTGCTGGCCAGGTAAGAAAACAAAGTTGCTCTCCTGGTTTGTAAGTGAGCATTGAGCAGACTACAGAATTTAAGAACACTAGAAATGACCACAGCCATTTAAACCTGGCATTTCAGTGTGCCGCAGAAGAACCGGAGCCTCGTACTGCTACTCACAGTCCACAGGATGACAGCTTTGATTTTCACTTTAAAGACTTTTCAGCTGATGTTTCTTTTCACTCGCTTCACACTTCCTTTTGCCAAACTCTTCTAGTAATATTTACAGCAACTAATGAATTAACTCAGAGCCGGACCATGTGCTTGTCTCCTCAATCCAGAACTCTTTTAAAACATGGTTAGCTGATTTGATTTTTCAGTCTCATAGAGCTGCTAAGCCTAAACTGTCTTGTCGCACACCATGATTGGAAGATGATTCCTGGTTACACAGAGCTGCATCCATTTGAGGGGGACTCCATCTTTCCAGCAGGTATCNGATTTGATGATCTCAAAGGTCTTTTCCTGGTTAATTCTGTGAATCTGTGAAAACAACATATTATCCAGAGGAAGTAGTTCAGTTCACAGGGCAAGTATTCTGGACAGATGGAAAAGTACAAGTCCTACTAATTCAAGTGTATCTGAAAGATGATGCAATGCAACATGCACCACATTTCACAAGCATCTTGCCCAAGTATTATTACATAAATGCACCTTTCTCCACATTTTTGCAGATCCTCTTTCTGTTTCTAGCTTCAGAGCACATCCTTAGCAGTCCAGAGTTTCAAATTAGGATCCTTATTTGAGTTCCTACACAAAACTAGTCTGATTTGCATAGATTCTGCCATCTCAAATCTCAAGATACTCGCAGGGTCTGCAGGTGTTCAATCGTTGCCACAGTCAGATCATTTTTATTTTGGCAACTAATCGCAGGTATAGGCAGATGATTTGCAACAAGTTGATTCCCAGCTCTAAAATTTTGTCCTGAAGGTAAACAGAAAATTGGAATTTGCAGCCCAGAACCTGGGCTCATAATTTACCTAAGTTCAGGCTGAGAAGCCAACACACATGCAAGTGCTTCACTTGTCAGAAGACTTACAACGAAACAGGAAGTTATTAATATCAGAGCTTGAACTGACTTGAGAGTCAGACAATATCAGGCAGGTGTCTCCCCTTTTTCCTGTTTACCTCTTCCTATTTTAGAAGCCAGGGGAGACAAAGAGTTTCTCAATTTGGTGCTGCAAGGCAGTGCAACACAACTGCCAGGCTGTACATTATTGCAGTAAAGATACAGCTTTTCTCTGCTCAAAACTTTGTAGCTTTTGCTGTACTTTTTGGCAACCTCTTTTCAAATGATGGGGTGGAACATGACAAAATAATGCAGTGCAATGGCATGCAGGAGTTTAGACACAGTGAACAATAAATGAAACTACAGGGGAGGGTAATAGGCTGGTTTAGCATAATTACCTTAGGAAAGCATTGGAACTAAAGAACTTTCTCCTGAGAAAGCTTCTTTTGATTTTTAATTAACACAGATCATTAGGATTAGAGTTCCATGTTGTGCCTGGGTGATGGTTTATCAAAGCAGGATCAAATTGCTGGCAGAGTCCTGGGAGGAAGCTCTAGGGTAGAGTTAAAATATCATACATGCTGGCTTACCAATACACAGTATAGAAATGAGAAAAACTTGCAGGACTCATGGCCCAGCCTCATCACATCAGCTCAGCACACACCAGAGACCACTTAGGTCTCTGTTTCCCTTGCTGCTGAATCTGGTATTTTCTCTCAGTTGCCTTTTCTGAAAGGGAACTGGATGAAGTCTTTTCTTGAAAGGCAATACTAAGCAGGACACCCTGTGCTGAGAGCAGCTGGTGAAAGCAGAAACAGAGAGCCAACCTGTTGGTCTCCAGGCCCATTGGCTGTTGGAGCTCTTCTGTGTTTTCTCATCTGCCATGTAGGTGATGGGGCCAGGGACCTCACTTCCCAGCCCTGAAATTCTCAGAACGTTTTACTGGAGACCCATGCTGGGTCACAGGAAAACTGGCACGGGACAGGAAATTGAAAACAAACTCAAGAGTATTTCTTTGTTCCCACTTAAAATTGGGCAGATATTTCCTAGCATAACTTGGCTTTTCTATAAAAAACAAAATATAGAATGCTTAACACAGGCAGTAGATACATCAGCTCCCTTGGAGAGGTTTTCATTCTCCAAGGGAAGCAGGAGGTGTGAGGATTTGTTTGCTGGGCTCTTTCACTCTTCCAGAGTTATTTGGAGGTTTGGGCCTGTTTCTTTCTTCCTGTCGCGTCTTGTTGAGCCTCTCATAGCCACCATATGAAATGAATTCCTAGAAGCAGATCACTCCCACAGAACCCTATGACTCTCCAATTATGTGAGAAAACACAGTTTCTACCTGCAAAAGATACATTTTTTTTTTTTAAAGAAAGAGGTGCATTTTCTTTTCTGTCCTTGATAGGGCTTCAGCTATACACATTAGGCAAGAGTGAAGGCTTTGGGAAGACCTTGCAGCAGCAGATACCTAAGAAAACCATCATGGATTTCACCACTATCTCAAGGAAACCTGCTGTAAATGATTTGCAGAGTCCAGCATCTCTGACAAGATTTGCTACCTACAGCACTGATGTAAGCAGCACATGCTTCACAGGAAGGCAAAGCAGTTAGTTATTCCCAAAAACATTGTCTTTTCTCCCACACATCACTTCGAGAGGTGTTAAGTGAAGAGGGGTATGGCAAGCAGCTGCCAGGCTCCTAGCCAGGCACTTTTGTGATCATTGCTTCAGGCCTTACTAGACTCTTTCATTGTCCCAAGCTTCGTACCTACAAGGGAAGAAAAAAACTGTTGTCTCTTAACAAGAGGGCACAGGAGCACAAGATGACAAAACATCTGGTAGATGTAGTTTCATGTTACAGCTGAGTCAGTCTAACAGCTTCTTGCTGGAGACAAGGACAGGTTCCTCTCTGGCACTGATCCCATGCTCCCACTCTTGCCTTTGCCACTTTGCTGAGTCCCACCCTAAAGACACTGTTTCAGAGATCTAAATCAAAGAAAACAACTTTGTAAACCTTCTAAATCTTCTGTGTCCCATGCTAATATCTTCGCTTCTAGACCTTCTGTCTTGCAATAAAAGAAAAAAGGGAAGGAGAGGGTTTCTGCCACCTTTAGAGGCTTGACCTGACAGTAATCCCATACTCCTTCCCTCTCACTTCTCTCTAGCTATCCGTCTAGCAAGCTCCTGATTTGCACCACAGCTCTTCTTGGAGGCCTGGCTCATCAAGGATCCAAGCTTCTCCCCAGCACTTTGCTCAGCACACACCAGCCTGTCCTGCACCTGTCAAGCGCAGTGCAGATGGAAGGAATAATCACTCACCTCAGCTGTCCAGGGCACTGAGCAGGATGTAGATGCTGGGAAGCACTCCCTGTACTCAGCATATACCCTGTGACCAGGCCTGGAAAGTCACTCCTCATTGCAAAGAGTCTGTAAATCTTAGTGTTTACCTGCCTGCACAGTCCTAGCAGGTACCCAAGTAATGGATGATGAGGAGGAAGAACAGGTTCAGATCAAGTGGAATTAGGCAAGATGAAAGAGTGGTTGCTAGGAAAAGAAAAGGAATTATATAAAAATAGATATGAATAGTTCTCATGTTTTAAGCAAAAAATTGCAAGAGACAGGTGAAATGAGGTAAAGTCTCTGCAGAGTGAATTAGAGAGATGTACAGCAGAACATTAGTTCCCTGTGTAGCTCAGGTCAAATGTTGCTTTGCATTTGAAAGTCAGCTACACTGAGTGCTCTGAAGCACTCCCTTTGCTCTCCAAGGTGTACAGTCAAAAGGTAACATGGAGTGAATATTTTCAAGGCCTGATAGCACTCTCATACCACACATGAATGCCTTACAGGATCTGAAGTATTAATCTCATACACCTTGGGGGTATGGAAATGCTGTTCTTCCTTGGAGAACAAGCAGCAAAAGGCAGAGGGGATGGGAGCAGTTTATCCAAGGGTGTCACTGGCAAGGCAGAAACCTGTACATAGATCATCTGAGTTCCAAGCTAGCACCTGAACTTCCAGACACACCCTCTTCTCCTTCAAAACGTGAGAAAAGAAAAAGGCAAAACCAAAGCCACACCACAGTGGTTTGAGTCGTTTGAGAGCCCTGCCTGCAACCTCCCACACAACAATCACCACACAATCCTGCCTGGTTTCACCACTACCATTTCTCCTCTCTCCTCTCAGCTTTTCTGTTGCATTTTGACATAAACTGGAGCTGCCTGAAGCAGAGGCTGTTTAACTTTCTCTATTACTTTGCATGTGGATGGGGTAAAAATCTCTTGAGTTTTTTCACTCGCAGAGTCAAATTATTTCACGCTAATTCTGTCTGCATTTTGAAGCCTTTCCATCACTGTGAGCAGCTAAGAGAAGTAAAACTTGTCAGGAAGAGCCAGACATGCACACCACTCAAGTTTTACCATCTCTGCTCATTCTGAGACTCTTGATATTAGGGAGATTATTCAAGTTGCAGGCAATAGCTCTTAAGAGTGCCAAGAATCTGACTCATGCGTCAAAACAAGCCTAAAAGATCTGCACACAGTAGAGATTGCTTTATAGGAATGAGGCCCTGCAAATGAATTGTCTATGAAAACTCTGATCTACAAACTGCTGCTGTGAAGGATTAAGCAACAGAGATCTGAGGATGTGTTCTTGCTGCACTACTGACTATTCTAAGCATGTCCTCTTTCCCTGCCCTTCAAGGCTTTGCTCTGAGTATAGTGAAGCATAATGTTCTAGAGGGTAAAGACTTGCTTCAAAGGAGATCTGCAAGCATCTGTTTGTACTTATGGCACAAATATTTAGCACACTACAGCACATAGCTGCCTGTAGCTTCAAGGCAAACACAAATGCTAAGAGGTACTAAATGCTCATAAACACAAACAAAATAGCCTGGAGTAACTCATCGGTTAGGTGGAGTAATGAGTGGAGAAAGGCTCATTGTATATTTAAGACCCAGTCTTTTTCCCACTGATTTTTTTTTCCATGTCACTAACAGGTCAGGGAGAGGAAAACTCTCTTGTGCATTTTAGCCTGGCAATTTGCTCAGAGCAGTCAGTCCTGACTCTCTCTCTTGCAGTGCCTCTCACTTGCTGTTGTGTCAGGGTGCAAGAGCAAACTCTCATTAGCCACCCTCTGAGACAGGAGAGGAAGGAGACAAACACTAATGCCAGTTCGATTTCTGAGAGTTTTGTCACCTACCACAGCAGGCTGCTCCTATAGCAGAATGGAGATTATAGCTGAGGGGCAAGGAGTAATTTCCCTGGCAGCAGAGGCCTTGCTAGTTGGCCATACTCGAGCATCGCAGGGAGCCTTTGGCCTCAGAAGATCATTTGGTTGGAAAAAGATAAGCAGATGAAGACATTAGCACCTGCTGTTGCTTGATACCACTCTACTACCCTAGGCCAGAGTGGAGACACTGGAAAGAGCCTTGTACCATTGTCTGAGGGAGAGGTATCATGATGAAGCTGATAGAATTTGATGGTGTTTTAGTTCCTTACACTCCTCCTAGGTTAATGAGATCATCTGACTGCTTGAAATCTCCAAATTATCTCCTGTTAGAACCAGACAGTTGCTAGTTCTGGTGCAAAGAGGGGTCAGAAACATGTGGCAGAAGCAGCAAGGACATGAGGCATGGCAGCAGTGCTGGTTTTGATGAGCATAAATCATTCTGGACAACATCTGGACTGAACATTTCAGCATTTCCAGTTCTGTCTTCTGTCTAGTCTAACCCCACCTCCTCAGAGATTTCAACTGAAATGCCATTTGGAGCAGCTCTGCCCTGGACATATGTTGTCTCCTGCCAGCTCTGCTGCAGGGACAGTGATCTTTGCCAGTGGAGCAGTAATAAACATCTGGGTGGGTCACCTCTTCAGTGACCTCACCATTGATTGTTAGAGCTCATTACTCAGAGCTCTAAATCACAATACAGACACTAAAAATCATCCCCAAATGGATATGCCTAAACCACAAAACCTGCAAATTCTCTGAAAACTGCCATCTAGCCCACTGAACAGGGCCTTCCCCAGAAGAGCTGCTTCCACTTCTCCAAGCAAAACAGTGTCAGCAAGAGAAATGCTTTTACACTGATATTTCTGGCAGTATGGAAACATCCCTGTATATTTCACAGTGCTTACTACACAGGCAGAGGTTTCCAATGTAGATCTGCCTTGACTTCTATTTTTCTGGAGGTGGAGAGAGCTTCTCAGTCACGTTGAGCTAATGCAACTGAGCCAACAGGAATTAAAGCTATGCCCTTTTCTGCCTGTTGAGACATGGGGAGAGAAAGCAGCCACCTTAAATCAAAAGGTCGGGATTCAGGGAGTTGCTTTAGCTAGAAATCAGAAGGCACAGATACTTTGATAACTTGAGCTTTTATCATTCCATAGGCCCCCAAGATCAGTTGGTGAGGGCTCGGTGAGTTTCCTCATATGGTATTTGAAAGCAAAGTCAACCTCCATTTGATTCCCAACAGGCAAGCCCAGGCAGCTCTAACATGTTATAAAAAGAGAGGATTAAATGCAAGTTCTGGAGTGCTACTGTCTGAAAAGATACAATCGGTTCCATCATTTGGAGCTTAGGAGTTAGGATTTTAGATCTGATGTAGGCAGCTTTGAAGCACCAGTTTTGTCAGGAAGATCCCATGTTTTGTCCTATCTTGAAAATGGAATTGTTTAGCTATTAAAAGAGATTAACGTAATCTCTGTGTCTATGAAATTGGATTTTTGAAACTGCTTGCTCACTGTGCTTATCTCCAGTGAGTGAATGAAACCTCTGTTCCGATTCACGTTGCTACAAATTATAGGTCACACCTTGTTTGAGCCCAGTGTGTGCTGCTGGCATCACCAATGGGACAAAGTGCCTGGCAGGATGCAGGAGGAGGCACATAGCCATCAGTGAGGTAAGCTGTTATTCCCTAGAGGCCACCGGTGACACACTGTGTTGTTTTTGACTCCTCAGTGCAAGCAGGCCCCAGTAAGAGGGATACTGAGATGGTCAGGGTAGAGTGCATGAGCTAGGAACAGTGGCTGAGGGAGCTGGGTGGGTTTAGTCCAGAAACAGAGATACAGAGGGGTGATCTAACAGGACCTTAATGCAAATCATGCTTCCCTCAGTGGGAGTTATATGAGAGCCCAATGCCTCCTGCAAGTGGCAGACAAAAATGAGGGGCAAAAAGGCCGTGCTGGAACTTGGGAGATAAGAATGGATATTAGGGAAAACATCATCCAGAGAGGGAGGAGACTCTCTGCCTCTGGCGGATTTCAAAACTTGGCTAAACAGCACCAAGGCTGACCTGATCTAGTGTGATAGTCTTGAGTCAATTGGGAGCCTAGACAAGCCTGGGGCTCCAGAGGTCCCATCTAACCAACATTTCTGTTCCTATGTTTTTCCTAGAGAAGTAGCTAAATACTGTTCAGCTCCACAGATCCATGTCTGTGCTGGTTTGAGCTAATTGGAATATTTTAATAGAGAAAATTATATTATAGGCTGTGAAAAGGAAACAATGGTGATGTCTACTTCACTCATAGGCTTGCTGTGATGTTTAAGAAAGGAACTCAAAACAAAGATAAGCCACTCGGGCTTGCAGCAGTCTCTGGGGCACAGCGTCTTGGGCGGTCCAGCTTCTGGCTTCGCCTCTCTGCCGAGTAACCTCACTAACCACTTTTCTTCTAATTCCTCCTGGCTGATCCTCAAAATTCTCCTTGCGTATAAGGCAAACCTTGGGGTAAGGTATAGGGGTGGGGAGAAGGTAGAAGGGTGGTTGGGAGTCCCTCCTGGGGTCTCAGATTTCTGGGAGGGGTGTTGTGTTTCTGTATTACCTTTAACTTGTATATTTCTGTAAATGTTCCTGTATATTTTGCATATATCTGCTTGTATATTGTGCTGAGCTGTAAATAGAGCTTCAGTCCTTAACTTCCAGCTGGCTGAGTCTAGTCTGGGTCATTTTACAAAGTAGGGGGGGCGGGGAACTCCCAAACCATCACAATGTCCTCTCACACTAACTAAGGATCTGGCACTGCAGTCTGAAAGTCCTAAATCAGTGTTTAGAAATAATTTCAGAAAATTGGTTTGGAAACTTTCTTTCTTCTGCTTACGCATGGTCTATGACAGAAAGCTCTAGAAATAGAGTAATTGTCTCACACATATGGCTTCACAAGAAAATAAAAGCAAGTGCAGGATTTTTCTCAGCTGTGAACCTCCATCTCCTTGGGAGATGCAAACTCTCAGTCACCCAGGACTGAGCAGTACCTTCTATTTGGGAGTGGCAACACCTGTTCTCAATGAAAATCCCACATCTTGTGTGGGACCACAGTAGCTAGAATTTCAGACTGCAGGAAGACAAACACAATCACACAGGAGATGTGCATGTGCACAAGCTGAAGCTTTATACATCCTAGAGCAAGTGGAATTGTACCCTCAAGGCTCTCCTTGAATTGACAGTACAAGGACCAAATTGTAACCAAAGCTAAAGTGTACAAATTAGGTGAAAAGCAGCACCAAGTTAAACAAAGGGGCTCTGACAGTTGTATCACTATGTTGTCCTATGGCACAAATGCTCTTCAGCATCTTCTGTTCCTTCCACAGGATGAAATGTGCTATTAGAGGTGGTGACAACCACTCACTTCATCCTGATCATGATCTCCTTGCAAGGCATGTCATAGGATCCCCACAACAGCATTTCTGAACTTTGTGCTAGGGAGAATGCTGGGACACAAGTGAGAAGTATGAAGAAGACTGATGACCCTACACCTACCTTTGACAACTGGGAAGCTGAGAAAAGCTGCCTGTGAAATCTGTGAAACTAAAGCTGAGGCTGGTTCCAGTGAGTCAGGGGCAGCAAGGAAAGGCGAAGCAGCTCAGTCAAGTGCTGTATGCTTCACCTCCTGCTCTTCCACCACATTTTTCTTTTCTTGGCATATTTCCCTACCTTTCTAAGGAGGATAAATTAAAATGGGTGTCATTATCCATTCATAGAAGGGGAAAAAACAACAACCAACCAACCAAACAACAAGCAAGGTTTCCTTTGTTGGCTTAATATGCTGGGAGCTTCCAAGAAACTAACAGTCAAGATAAGAATTCTGAGCCCCTCCTCCATGTTGCGTCCCCTTCATACAGCCAGCAGCAGCACACTGTGCTCTCCTCCAGCCCACCCACTGCCCTGGAAATGTGGCTTGTGGTCCTGTGGACGTGATATAGCCATGAGTGCTGGCAGTCCATATAAATGGTAGAAGAAGAGATATCCCAGGGCAGGAGGCAATTGCTGCAGGGATTTCTAACTGTTGCCAACTAATCATCCATCCTCACAGCAGCTTCTGCTCACTGAAGGTTTACAGATTCATAGATTGCATGGGGTTGGAAGTGACCCTCAAAAGTCATCTTCTCCAAATCTCCTGCAGTTAGCAGGGACATCTCTAACCAGATCAGGCTGCCCAGAGCCACATCAAGTCGGATCTTGGATGTCTCCAGGGACAGGGCCACAACCACATCCCTGGGCCACCTGTTCCAGTATTTTACTGCTCTCATTGTACAGAACTTCCTCCCTATGTCCCACCTAAACCTTCCCTGCTCCAGTTTAAGACCAATGCCCTTTATCTTATCACTATAAGCCCTTCTAAACAGTCTTTTCTAGCCTTCCTGTTGGTCCCCTTCAGATACTGAAATGTAGCTGTAAGGTCTCCTCAGAGCTTTCTCTTCTCCAGGCTGAACAAATCAAATTCCTTCAACCTGTCTTCATAGGAGAGGTGCTCCAGCCCTTTGATCATCTTTGTGACCTTCTTCTGGATGTGCTGCAGCAGGTCTTTGTCCTTCTTGTTTTGAGGGCCCCATAGATGGACACAGTACTCCTGATGAGGTCTCATCAGAGTGGAGTAGAATGGCAGAATCACATCTCTTGATGTGATGTCATGCTTCTGATGCAGTCCAGGATGCAAGTGTGCATTGTTGGATCGCGTCCATCTTGTCATCTATAAGTACCCCCAAGTACCTTTCTACAGGGCTGTTCTCAATTCCATCATTCCCCAGCCTGATACTGAGGATTGCCCCAACCATGGTGCAGGACCTTGCACTTTGTCTTACCAAACCTCATGAGAGTTCACCTCTCCAGCCTGTCCAGGTTCCTCTGGATGGCATCCTGCCCTTCAGTCTCTTATCAACTGCACCACTCAGCTTGGTATCAGTTGCAGACTTGCTGAGGGTGCACTCAGTCTTGCTGTCTGTATCATTGATGAAGCTATTGGTCCCAGTACAGACCCTTGAATGACTCCACTTGTCACCTGTCTCCATCTGGACATTGAGCCATTGACCATTACTCTTTCTATGCCATCATCCAACAATTCCTTAACCACTGCACAGCCCACCCACCAAATCCATATCTCTCCAGTTTAGAGTGAAGGATGTTGTGGGGGACTGTGTCAAAGCCTTTACAAAATTCCAGATAGATGACATCTGTTTGTCTTCCCTTGTCCACTGATTTAGGTACACCATTGTAAAAAGCCACTAGGTTGGTCAGGCAGGACTTGCCTTTGGTGAAGCCATGCTGGTTGTCTTGAATCCCCTCCCTGTCCTCCACGTGCTTTACAATAGCTTGTAGAAGGATGTGTTCCAAGATCTTCCCAGGCAGAGAGGTGAGGCTGACAAGTTGGCAATTTCTAGGGTCCACTTTCTTATCCTTTTTTAAAATGGGTGTGATGTTTCCTTCTTCCAAGTCTCCAGGTTCTTGGCTATAGTGATTTTACTGCTGCTTCCATCCATGCACACCACTGCACAAGCACTTCAGCAGGCTCCTTTTCTGCTACCAGAAGCATCCTCTGGCTATCTGAAGAACTTCCACTCTCTAGCCAGAGATCAGCAACTCCATGTCCCAATATTTGTAACATTTGCTAGTCCCATGCATCCTCTGAATGTCCTCTGTCAAGCACCCCTCATTTGGCAAAAGGAGGCCTATTTGCTGTGTAAACTTATGGCAGCACTGGCTACAGCTTCTGACACACCAGCCCTTTACAGTGTGCCCTGGGTGGGTAGTGGGTAAAAATAAACCCATCATTTTCAAGTGGTTGTTCCTTCCTTTTTGCAGCAGCTGAAAATGTAACTTGTTTCCTGTCTTGTCCAGACGTATCCTTGACTGCAGTGGCTTGAGAAGCATCCTGGCTGCATGACTGGTTGCTCAAGGACAGTGGACCAGCTACCTGAAAGGATGTTGCAGAGAGGTTGGTGCTGGTCTCTTCTCACAGGTAAACAGCAACAGACTAAGAGGGAATGGCCCCAAGCTGCGACTGGGTAGGTTTAGACTGGACATTAGGAAACACTTTTTCCCAGCAAGAGTGGTCAGGCATTGGAATGGGCAGCCCAGGGAGGTGGTTGAGTCACCAACCCTGGATGTGTTTTAAAGTCGTTTGGGTGTGGTACTTGAGGATACGGTTTAAGGGTGAGCCTCGTAGAGTAGGGATAATGGTTGGACTGAATGATCCTAAGGGTCATTTCCAACTGGAATGTTTCTGTGATCGTGTGATTTCGTGCTCCTGATACAGGCCAGAAGAGAAAGCAGTCAAGTGAGCAAGTGCCTGTAGTTGTTGTTACTCCTGATGCACCTGGCAGATACAGCAGAAGTGGCTAGATGACTAACTGAGCTGCTTGTATAATGCAGAGAGCTCCACACCCCAAAGTACCATAGGCACAGACCATGTCACCACCACCAGCAAGCTATCCAACACTGGTTGAAGGGACAATGAACTCGTGCCTGTGTCCTTTGCTTTCAGACAGGAAAAGAAAATGAAATCTTTTGTATTTTCTCTTTCTATTGTTTTTTGTAAACAGCTTAAGATACTGTTTATGCGCAACTTGTTTTGCCCCCTTAGATACATCTGGGTTACTTTGTTTTGTCTGTCTGTACTCTCCAGTTTTAAGTACTTCCTCACTGATGTGTTTTCTTGACCAAAAGCTTTACTTTTGCCTTCTGAATTCCATACTGAATTGACAGCAAGTGCATATACAGCTCCAACACCACTTTCAATGCCTCTCCAGGCTCTGAGGTGCCCTCAAGGCCAGATTCAAAGCTCAAAGCAAAGAGATGGCACAGAAGTGATGCCTCAGGGCTTCTCTCCTCCCAGGAGCACACCAGCAGCCCAAGTGCTTCTACTACCCTTCTCATCCCAATGATGACTTTCTCCTTACAGCTGCATTTGTTCTCTCCTGGCAGACTGCAGCCCCACAACCGCTGCTTACTGTCCCAGGTACTGTCACAGGGCCAGTCATTCTGGGAAGCTCTTTGCAGGAGCAGTATTGGGGAAGCCAGGATGGTCCTAATTAAAACAGGCTGAATGGAGACAAAAGGGATGGCAAAGACGACATCACAGAAGGATAACACAAAGCAACTACAGTTCCCTCAGTGCTGTATGAGCACCCAATACTGAACCTCGCTGGAACGTGCTGCCATTACAATGTCCACCTGCATGTACATTTTCAGGTGGTGGAAATAATGGCATGAGGACTAGGAGTACACAGCAACATATACCCTTTGGTTGCATGTGTGCTTTGCAGCTGGAGGAGTACTCAGTCAATACTGGGAACTGATGACACATATGTACACACTGTTTTGCATAGTTTTACTGGTGTCTGAACATCTGTTGCTCCTTAAAAGGCAATTTAGTCCTGACCTACCTATAGAGAAGATCTTGAGATCGTTTTAAAGCATGGGATAGGTTAGAATGCAGTGCTACTAGGAAAAAGCCCAAGTGAGCACCATACACTGCATTTGGCTCTGCTTGTTGCCAGTGTCACAATCCTGCCCATACCCATCCATTTTTTTCTTACAGCCAACTCCTGTGGAGTGTGTGTGTTTTGTTCTTGTACAGAGTCCAATGCAGCATGATCCTGGTTATGAATATTGGCTCCTGGGGATTGCGGCAGTGACATTAGCAAAGTTGGTTGAGTCCCTTTGACAAAACACCTATCGATATCATTGACCAAAGCAATCCACCTATCAAATTATTATTTAATCACAGAATCACAGAAACATTCCAGTTGGAAAAGAACCCCAGGATCATCAAGTCCAACCATTATCCCTACTCTACAAAGTTCACCCTTAAACCATATCCTCAAGCACCACATCCAAATGACTTTTAAACACATCCAGGGTTGGTGACTCCACCACTTCCCTGGGCAGCCCATTCCAATGCCTGACCACTCTTGCTGGGAAAAAAATGTTTCCTAGTGCCCAGTCTAAACCCACCCAGTCACTTCTCTCTATTTTGCCAGTCTAGCATAAGTAGGCGATAATACTAAGTTGGTATGGTTAAGACTTCTAGAGTGATGAGTTAAATTGTATTTGCCATCAGTAATGTGGTGTTCAACGCATGAGCTGAAAACTCACTAGCCACCAACCACCAACATTGTCTAAGCACCATAAACCACAGAAGAGTTCTTGACTCTGGCCCAAGAGGGCTGTCATTTAGATAGTTTTTAAATTTAATCAAGCAGATTCCTAACACAAATCATCTTGTGGTGAGCATTCCTTTGAATGCTCAGAACACAGCAGAAAGGAGCACTGGAACCCTGAGGAGTTAGGAATTGTTCCCATATTAGGTGCTATTGCCACAATGAGCTGCATTCCCAGTGTATCCATTTTCATTATGCAAATTTATTGCACGTTATGTACTAGGGACGTGTGTTTAGATTAAAACCTCCTTTTTGTAGGTGCTACATGGACAAGTAATGAGACAGCTCCTGCTCCTGTAGGCTCCAATTTAGTGTCACAGTGTCCTGAAAGCAGAGAATTAAGGATATGGGCAATGGGGAGAAGGTGCAAATTGATGTGCCCAGCAAAAAAGCACATTCTTCAGAGTAGGCAAAATCTTGCTTTTCGGGACAAAATTTGCAAGGCATGAAAGTGCACATGAGCTATAGAGGCATCTCATTTATATTTAAAGGTGGATGTAGTGCTTATTAAATGATAGAGATAAATAGCCAAGAAATTTCAATCCTCTGACCCAGGGAACAAAGGTATCAGGTGCCCATGTTCCTCCAAGGAGACCTGCTAAGCCTACATTTAAAATGATCTGGGAAGGAGAGGACAGTTCAGGCTGTGTACCCATTCCAGCTTGAGCTGTCTGTTCCCACTGCCACTGGCTGCAGTGATTTCACGACTGCAGTCTCTCCATCCTCTGAAAATGAGGTTAATGAAGTAACGCAAGCCTCAGATGTGACAATAAGCTCTCCACTGCCTCTCATGACTTGCATTTTCCAAAGAGATTTAGGCATAGAGAAAGCTGAATGTCCCTATAAGTGTGTGTGAGTCTCAATTAAACAAGTCTGCCCTGAACACGGGGCCAAGCTACGTAGCTAGAAAGCCATGAAGGCACTACCTACACCACACCAAGAGAAGGTGGCTTACAGAGCCCAAGCTGCCCCTCGAGCTAGGATCAGCATAGTCAGATCAGTCACAGACTGGCTGAACAACCTTTGCTCTCATGCTGCCATGTAACCTGGTCTTAATGCAAAGACCCCATCAGCACCTCTGCTTGGCACTGCACGGCAGCATGTGGTGATACCAGCTGGAAACAGCTGCTGCATTGTGCAGTCTGGACATGTCTGCAAGTGCTTACATCACCCCATCTATGCTGAGACCTCAATCACTCCTTACTTCACAGAAGTGGTCAAGGATCTGTCTTAAAGGAGCTGGTAGGGTCTGAAGGGGTAGGTGGGACAACTGAAATAGCATTAAATCCAGCAAAGGGAAGAATGCAGTTAAGATAGCAAGCAGAGATGACAGCAGACATTGGAATCTGACAGTATAAAGCAACAGATTATTAATGAAGGGACTTCTTTAAGTGTTTTGGTAATGTAGTAGCAAGAAACCTCTTCTTAGTGCTTCAGCAAACAGGACCTCTATAACATGGCATTGTGAAATCTTGCAATCTTTGTACACAAACATAGTCAGGGGAAGGAAAGGAAAACTTGGCCATCTTTCTCAATATACTCTCTTCTTCAAGTAATAATGTTGACACAGCCAGCATAGGCCTGCTGCATCCAACTTTCATGCACATGTCCTCATTCCTATGGTTTAATAATCATAACGAACTATGAGGAGAACGTAAATAGTCTTCATTCCACATCTCCAAGGATAACAAGAAGAAGGAAGAGATTTCAAACATTGGTAATGACTTATAGAGCTGCACATTGCTTCAAACATTGACCACAAGCCAAGAAATACCCCTCAAGGCTGCAATCAAAAACTGGTTTTGGCTCTGCAGTGTGAACATAAATTTAATTTGATCAGCAGAGTTATTGCAACAGACTTGCTGTTTAGAGTCTGGAAGCTTGTCTCTAAAGTGCAGCTAAAGCCTCCTGCACAGAAAAGCTTTGGGCTCATGAAACACAGCTCTGGCTAACAGCTTCAGGTTCATTGTGATGATGACTGAGGAGTGTCTTTGATGTTTCTCCCTTGGCTAGCTTAGATGTCTGTGAAAATTTGCATGGGGAAGTAGGAGAGGTCTGAGAGTGGCGGAAATATTCCTCTCTCTTTTTGTGAGTGGATGTTGCTTTTGGGGAATGAAGGCAGCTGAACCGTTTGTTTGGGTTCAACCTTCTGCTCTCAGTGGCTGTGCAAGTATAGGGGCTCATAGGCCTTGCTGACTAAGAAGACAACAGACATATATGTGTCTTCCCCTGCCAGAACAGAACACCCACTTGCAAGTAAATACTGGCAGGGAGAACAGAGGGGAACTAAAAAAAAAAAAAAAGGAAAAGAAAAAATATATAAAATTAGTTTCTTAGAAAATTAGAGACCTTCTCAAAATACTTTAGATATTTTTTGTTGAAATTTTAGAAGTACACAAAATTTAAGTTGAAATTTGGAAAAATGAGGGTCTGTTATTCATATATATATATACATATGTATGTGTATATGTATATGTGTACTTACATATATGTATATGTGTTTTGAGAAGAGAGATAGTCGTTAAGAGCACAAAGTAATTTTCAACAAGCCACAACAAGCTATAATGATCTGCATTTCAGTATCTGAAGGAGACCTACAGGAAGGCTGGGAAAGAACTGTTTAGAAGACCTTGTAGCAGTAGGGTGAGGGGCATTGGTCTTAAACTGGAGCAGGGAAGGTTTAGGTTGGACATAAGGAGGAAGTTCTTCACAATGAGAGTGGTAAAATACTGAAACAGGTGGCTCAGGGATGTGGTTGAAGCCCTGTCCCTGGAGACATTCAAGATCAACTTGATGTGGCCCTGGGCAGCCTGATGGGTCCCTGCTGACTGCAGCAGGGTTGGAGAAGATGACCTTTGAGGGTCTCTTCCAACCCCATGCAATCTCTGAATCTGTGAGAAAACCAAAGAATGATCCTGGATGCTCCTGAATCCCACACACAGAATCTCACACACTGACATCTTGGTGACATGGCAAAATGGAACCTTTTCAAACCATGGGCATAAGATTTAAAAATATATAGTCACGGGTTCCTGTTCAGCCAAATGAAACCAATGAAGCACAGAGAACCCTTACCTGTGTCAGCGACACAAGAGCGCCACATGAGCTGCCTAGAATCTTCAGAAGAGATGCAGGATCTTCAGACAAACATGCTATAAAAGAGAGTTGGGTCCTCACACAGGCCATGAGCAGAAGGGCCAGGATACAGCAAAACTAAACAAGCTAGAAATAGATAGAGTCTCTGTGTGCAATGTACCCTGAATGTCACCTCCACACTGTAAGTGGTTGCTCAGAGAAGTTGTGGATGCCTCGTCATTGGAAATGTTTAAAGTCAGGTTGGGTGATCCAGTGAAAGATGTCCCTGCCCAGATCATGGGGAGTGGATTAGATGATCTTTGAAGGTCTCTTCCAACCCAAACCATTCTATGAATCTCTGATCCCAAACAAGCAACAAAACGAGTTGGTTATGACAGTGTAAATTACTATTAAAAGCAAAGTGACTTTTCCAAATATCATCTCTGATTTTTTTTTTTTTTCTAATTATAATTCTTTAAACAGAAAAGCACTAACACCACATTTTTTGTTTTGCTTTGGCTGTTTGGGGATTTTTTGGTTTTGGTCTTTTTGGTTGGGTTTTTTTTTTGTTGGTTGGTTGACTTGGTTGGTTGGTTCATAGAATCATAGAATCAGGTAGGTTGGAAGAGACCTCCAAGATCATCCAGTCCAACCTATCACCCAGCCCTAGCCAATCAACTAGACCATGGCACTAAGTGCCTCATCCAGTCTTTTCTTGAACACCTCCAGGGACAGGGACTCCACCACCTCCCTGGGCAGCCCATTCCAATGGCAAATCACTCTCTGTGTGAAGAATTTCCTCCTAATATCCAGCCTAAACCTCCCTTGGCACAACGTAAGACTGTGTCCTCTCGTTCTGTTGCTGATTGCCTGGGAGAAGAGACCAACCCCCACCTGGCTGCAACCTCCTTTCAGGTAGTTGTAGACAGCAATGAGCTCACCCCTGAGCTTCCTCTTCTCCAGGCTAAACAACCCCAGCTCCCTCAGCCTCTCCTCACAGGGCTGTGCTCCAGGCCCCTCACCAGCTTTGTTGCCCTTCTGTGGCTGTTTTGTTTTGTTTTGTTTTTTACAAAGAATGGGACAGCTCAAGGAGTTCATAGTGAGTTTTAGAGTCTGTGACTTTCTTATTCAAGTCCAGGCAGTATGAAAAGAGACGATGATAAACTGTTGTGGTCAAAGATTTACTGTTCTAAGAAGAGGCAAGACAAGAGTGGCAAAGGGCAGAAGTGGTGAAACACAAGGGAGGAGGAAAATCAAGTACTTTGTCCCCTGTGGTCTTCGGGCTTTATGTCTGACAGAAACAAACCAAACCACCTATAGGAAAATAGTATGTCTATTTCCAGTGTGAAATATGCAGCTTAACAAGCCAAATAAAGCCACATGGCAGTGGGAGAGTACAGCAGTTTGTATCGTCATAAAGCCAGTGTGCACATTTGCTTACTGGATTGTCAGAGAGACATCTTCTATAGAGGGGAGGTAGAGATCACAATTCCTGTACCATTGTTACACCCATTCCCTACTTCACAAACCGTGTCAGGTCTCCATGGCATGGTGGTATCTGCAGGTGCAAGTTAACAGCATTGAACCCTGGAGAATTGCGGAATCACAGCTAGAGGCTGGAAGGGACCTCGAGAGATCATCCAGTCCAACCTCCCTGCCAGAGCAGGATCACCTAGAGCAGATCACACAGGAACACATCCAGGCAAGCCTTGAACATCTCCAGAGACAGAGACTCCACAAGCCCCTAGGTAGCATGTTCTAGTGTTCGATCACCCTCACAGTGAAAAAATTCTTCCTCAGGTTCACATGGAACTTCCTCTGCCTCAACTTCCACCCACTGCCCCTTGTCCTGTCATTGGGCGTCACTGGGAAGAGGCTGGCTCCATCTTCCTGGCACTCACACTGTACATATTTATAAACATGAATGAGGTCACCCCTCAGTCCCCTCCTCCCTAAGCTAAAAAGCCCCAACTCCCTCAGTCTCTCCTCTTAAGGAAGATATTCCACTCCCTGAATCATTTTCATGGCTCTGCACTGGACTCTCTCAAGCAGTTAAAGGGAAAAAGCAGAGAAAGAGTGGAGGAGCCACTCCAGGCTGCTAGGAACAACTGCACCAGGGGCTAAAGCCCACAAGAACGGTTGACACCTACTACTGTGAACAAAAAGTTCACTTGTAATTTAAGTCAAATCCCAGGCAGGGTGTGTGTTGCATCACTTAGAAGCGCATATATGTTGGGAGCAAACTGGAGACATCAGTAGTGCAGACACTGTATCTTTCTTTTTCTGCCTCAATAAGTCACAAAGGTGCTAACTGGTAATTACCAACAAGGCAAACATGGGCATTTCACACCTCCCAAGCTTCCTCGATGGTGCTGAGGACAAATAGTGCAGCACTGGTTCCCATTAATACCTCTGTGTAATCGTGCACCTGTGGCTGAGCTCCAGGATCATAAATACTTCATCTGAGATCAGGTGCTGACCTGGTTCCAGGCCAACTCTAGCAGCAGAGAATTGTGAAGGCATCTCAAAGGCTTGCCCCTTCTTTTGTAGCAAAGACAGTCACTACTACAGGGGTTCCCCCCATTACCCACTGAGACATGAGAAGGTCTCCTGACCTCCTTTATTGACCTCTCTCTATCAAGACCTGAAAAGAAGCTGGGACTTGGTCCAATATTGTGCACACTAGTCACAAAATGCCACAAGAAGTAGGGTCAGGGTAATTTCTATTCTTTAAATAGAAGGATGTCCCCTTGCTAAGACTTGCCTTCCTACAAAGGCTCTGCATGGTCCCCTTTATCCTGTGGAGTACCTGCCTGCCACAGACAGAAGAGGCCCAATTACAACATAGTAGCTCTCCAGCACAGGCAACATTTGATGGTTCAGGAGAGCCGGGAACAAACACCAGTGCTGAAGCAAACAGCCCCATCCAGTTGAGCCATGCAACATGACTGAACAGATCTGCACAGGCACAGTTGTGCAGACTGTGAGCGGAAATCAAACCCAGAGCAGGCTGCAGGTTGGCAAGCACACTCTTTTGTTGCTTTGGGTTTTTTTTCCAGTTGAGGTTCATCCTTTCTTTTTATTTAAGCAACAGTCAGAATGGAGAGAAAAGTGGGAAGAAATTACTGCCACGTCACAGGGGTCCACGTAGCTCCATGGTGCAGCTAAGTGGAGCTCTGCAGGCTTTGCTGAGAACAAGTACAGCTGATGGCGTTGCAAAAGGACAGAGAAGAGAAACCACGTGTGGAGGGAGAAGGCAGAGATAGGTAGAATGCCCTGGAGCAGGGAGAAGCTCCCCAGCTTGTGTAACTTGCCAGGTTAGAAAATTGCTCTGACAAGTTACGCAGGCTTCTGCAGCAGCTACGAATTTGGTCCTATAAAAACAAAACAAACCCAAGTACCAACAACTTACTACATGCTTAGGTCACACGGCAGCAACAGCAACACACAGTAACTAATACTGATTTTCTATTTTTAGGTTTTGTTTGGTTTTTTTTCTTTTTTATTGTAAAGTGGGAGTGAGGAGTGAAACTTGGGTGGGGCTTTCTACTACTCACAGGGAGGAAAAATAACGTCTCTTTGCAACAGCTCCTGCCTTGTTTTCACTCTCCCACAAGAGCATCAGGCTCTCAAAGCTCTGCAAGGGCTGGTAATGCCACAGTTTTTCCAAGACTCACAGTGCCTGGGTTGCTCTGCAGCCCAGACCAGTTTTGATACTCTATCACCAAGTCTCTTTGACTGAGTGGAGTGGGCTGAGGGCAGGAGCACCGGCTCAGTGCCTGGCAGGAGCATGAGTGGTAGTGCTCCTGGCAGGACCATGAATGGTAGGCAGCAGTACTTAGTAGGGCTGTCTTTGGTGAAAAAGATAAAGATATCAGGAATGGAAAGAGAAGGAGGGAGAGAGGGAGGAAGGAAAGTTGTGCAGGGCAGCTGCATGACCGTGACCCTGAGTCATGCCAATGCAACATACCTGTGCAGTGGTGCAGCCCCCTTGACCTCACTGCAGCCAGTAGCACAGACTTGCTGAGGTAGCATGCAGCTGAAAAAGCTCCCATCAGGACCTACCTGTTTCTTAACAGTGGTATGCATCCTGCAGCCAGTGATGAGGTAAGCCTCCCTGGAGAGGGAGGTTTCACTGGCAGCTCTGCGTCAAAACCAGAACACTCACTGCCTGGTCAGATTTTACTGGTCTCAGTTATTTTTTTCCCAAAGACATATGTCAAAATCATCTTGCCTGAAAATGTCTCAAAGTGAAACTGTTAGTTTTAACTCACAGAAACCTCTGGGGTTTGTACTGTGCTGTCTTTGCCTCTCTTCATTTTCTTTGGTGGCGGAAACCCCAAGGACAAACCATCAACAAACCACTTTGTAGTTCTGACAATCTTCAAATTAAAACTCTATCCTTTCTTTACACTTCTCTTATGCAGTATCTCATTATAGATCTGCAGATCTTACACTGGGGCCCATTTTCAATACTTTTGTTCTTATCAGATTGTCACAATAGGCCAAAATAACAGGTCAGCAAATGATCTCCTTGTCTGTTTCTCTGCAAGGAGTGCAGCAAAGCAGCCTCAGAACACAACCAAAGCTCTGCTGTCTTACACTATGAGGTCCTCACGTAGCTACAGCTTTTCCTGGCAATGCTAAGCTCTGCTGATGAATCTTGTGTGCACACATGTAAAACTGCCTAAGTATGCACATCTGAAGCTGAAAGTGGTGCATGGGGCCAGCTTCCTTGCACCCTGATCCACATGGCTCAGCCAGGAGCTGGCCGTGGTTCACACTTGACTCAACTCTTTAAACCTCTCTGGTGCAGTTAAAGCGGCACAGTCTCAGATGCAGCTACAGTGATGCTGCCATTAAAAGTACAGGAAGGGAAACCAGATTTAACAGAGTATGGCACCTTCATACTAGCATAACTGTTCATACTGGTAGTTGTATCAGCATCAGTCTTCTTCAGGAAATACACATTTTCTCCCTGGTTGAAAGTCCTCTATGGGCAGAAGCACTGTGGGGAGAAGAGTTCCCTGTGCTATTTGGCAGGAACAGTTTATGTCTTGCAAAGTATCCTTCTATTTTAGAGGAACCAGAAACATAAAGGAGAATATTTGTTTTCCTTTTAAAAATAGCATGTTCTAAGGAATGGCTTTTTCAACTTCAAGAGGATACAAGATGGAAGTGATACAGGACCTAATAGCCCACCTGGAAATAATTTGTATGGAAAAACAGCTCAGAGAATTTTGGGATTGTGCCAAAGTATTATCAAACAGGCCTTGCTCAATATGATTTGGTTTTGTGGGCAGCTTTTACAGCCCAGCAGGGTTTCCCAAAGCTGAGGTGCTTCTAAAGCTGCTCGTGTATGTGCCTGGCCTTTATGGCAGTCCTGGCTGTTGGCCAAAGTGATTCTATTTGTGAGAATAAACAAGTTATGACCTGGAAGAAGCTCAGTTCTTGCACACCGAGGACTCAGAATGGGACAAAACCTGCAGAGAACTGTATCACAACACAGGAGCCAGTAAGGAGATGGTTTGCTCCTGCAAATTTCAGCTATTTAGGACATGGTCTGCAGGCTATGAGACAACTCATATGCAGAAGTAGGTGAATTTGAATGCAGGAGAGTAAAAGGCTTCCTGTAAGATCTGCATTTAGCTCCCACTCCAAGGAGATTGCACATCAGTGCATCTTTCTTCTAACCACAGAGTGGTGGATTCCAGTGGCTTCTCCACATCTGTGGCTCTGCACCTCACCCTTCACGGTCACAAGTGACAGAAGCAACAGCACAGTATTGAAAAACATGAGAATTTTCAGAAGTCTATAGCAGAGCCCCATGGTGCTCTCTTCAAGAGAAGGGAAAAACAATCAAAAGGTAAAGATAGGGACACTCTCAGTATAAAGATGAAAAAGGACCATGAAAGAAACTATCCAACCTCCTACAGGACAATTGAACTCTGACACCCATGGGGTCCCTAGGTAGCATTTCCAAATAAAAATGTATGGATATTTTAGAAAACTAATTGAGAGGGTGGAGGATATGGGGAGCAGAGGGGTAGGGGTGGTGGGAAAAGCAGAAAAGAAGGAAAGAAGTTCCATGGAAAGCTGCCATTCTTCACTGAATCAAAAAATAGAACTTCTTGGAAGTTTACCAATCAGGAAATTTTGTGTGGAAAACACTAACTGCAGATTGGGCACCGTCTAAGTGAAAATACACACCAGTTTTGGACAGGAACAGTTAGGGGTCTAGATGCATTTGCTCTCAAACACCTGCCAAACAGTCCCTGCTATGGCAAGACGTCAGACTCTTGCAACTCCTGCTTTTTTGTAGCACATTATAGGTCTGTCTTTTGGTCTGTGATTGTGCAGCCACAGAGTTTTTGGGATGCACTGATGAATTCTGGAGAGCAGCTGCTCCCTTACAGTCAGTGGAGCTTCAGTCTTACTGGAGTATTGGGGGCTTTTTTCTGAGTTTGACATCTGCACTTGGGCAGAAGACTCATGCCTCACATCACACTGCAGTGAGGGGACTGAAGGGAAGGGATGTTGTAGTTTGGTTTTTTAGGGGTGAACATGACTGTTTTGTTTAGTTCAAGTGTCTTTTTCTGAAGCATAAATCTATGTTTAGCATGAGGCCAGGCATAGAAGCAGCAGGAAACAAGCTGGGAAATTGACCATCCCATGCCCTGGACTGTGATGGGATTTGGCATTTGCTTGAATTTGGGGATTGCTAAATTGGCATCCACTAAGGCTGGTGTTTCACACTTGATATTGCAACTTGCCATGAGGGCAGTGGGTGAGCATGGGAAACAGAAGCATATTTTTTAATATGGGGCCCTTCCTCCTCCCACTGAAAAGTGCCAGACCCACCCTTGAGCTATATTCCATCTTATCATGATAAGGAGAAAGCTGATTTTTTCTTTTCCTAGCCCTCTTCAAACTCTCCCTCTTTCTTCAATGCTTGTCACAACAGTATTGCAGCACTCACCTTTTCCATCTGCTTATCTGCATACACCAGCCCATGCAGTTCCTCTCCCCTGTGTTTCACCTTGTGCTTAATGTGATGCCGTTCTCAGTGAGTCAAATCCAGTGAGGCATCGAGATGACCTAACTTTCACCTAAGGAAGGCGCCGTGCTGAAACTCCTCTTTGGTTCCGCACCATAAGCAAACCCTTTGTCCAGACGAGTTTATGCTTCCTTGCTCTATTTGTTACCAATCTCGCATTGTTGTCCTTGGAGCCACAGACTGTATGGACCTCCAGCAAGCACAGCCTTCTGCTTGGGGCTGCACTGAGAGTACCTGATTGTTTCACTTTCATTTGGAGGGAGAAGTCTGATGGTATTCTTGCCTGGGGCACAGCACAGCTCTTGAGCAGGACTAGTATTTCTGGTTTCCTCACAATGCCGACTTTATCAGCCAGAAGAAAGCTGAACTCACAAGTTTTTCCAAAGAGCCTTGCTCTGAGTGCCCAGAGATGGGACTGAACGCAGCAACTGGTGCAAGCAAACTCTCTCACTCATAAACACGTAGAGCAGCTCAATATCCTGCATCTCCTGTACTTTCATGCTCCAGTTGTTCACAGGATGCCAGAGCTTGGACAGGATTCAGCAGAGCCAATATGTATATGTCTATATATGCATGTATGTAGGTGTGTATCCGTGCATGAAAGGTAGGCTAAATGCAGTTCTTCCTTTTGAATAGTATAAAGCTAACATTTTTGCTGGTAAAGAGGGTAAAGAGAAGGCACAGCAGAGCTGACCCCACATGATGTCATCACTGCCAGAGCAGGAGAGCTCGCCTCAGTCATACCCTTATCAGATCAGAGCTGCATTCCCTGGTGGAAGTCAAGTCAAAGGTTGTGTGACTGTTTGTCAGCCTGTCACTTAGATAGGAATAAGCTCAAGGAAGACTGATCCGAAAGCTAACGAGAAGGAGGAGACTGCGAATTTACTGAAAAATGTTCTGAGACAGGAGGAAGAGGGCACAGAGGAGCAAAATGCTTCACTGTGTCCAACTGTTGAAACATTCAACCTTTCAGGGACAGATTCGAGTGATCTGTGCAGGAGTGCAGACACCTCCCCTGCAGAGAGAACAGATGCTGCACTAGGTCAGGACATGGCATGGAGAGAGGCTGAGTGCAGGCAAGAAGGATGAGAGGTTTCCAAGGATCAGTACAATCAGCTCTGAGGGGCTGGGACTGGCAGGAAGGTGTGAGCAGACTGGGATTTTAGTTACTCTGAAGAGGTAGAATATAGTGACTGAAAAGAAAAATTAAACTGAGTGGCTTTTATCAACTGAGAAAGCATTGGAAGGTGGTAGCTGACCCTTAGGAATAGGGTGAGTGAGACATGTAGAAACTGTGATAAGGGTGTGGAGGTGTAGTTAATGTGTTCTGTCAAGGCTTGGCATGTGCTTCCTCATGTCTGGGTGTCTTAAAGCTTAGGGAGCTGATTCTCTCTTCCCTTTTCAGGCTGGTAATGTATGCTGGTGCAGGCAGGCCTGTGTCAGTGTTGTGGCAATGGCAGAGGAGTTTTGGACAAGATGGGGGGTAGGAAGATGGCTTGTGAAGCAGTACCTGCATTTCTGAGGGGTGAGGATAAGCGAGAGACAGCTGGGAATAGGTGATATGGTCCTGGAGACCCGGATAGTAAAGAGCCTGGAGGACATCAATGAGGCTTTGAATGATTCTAGACAGGTTAAGGCATACCTAGATACACAGGGATTTTGATAGCCTTGGCATCTGGCTGGAAACAGGAATTCTCTCTTTCTCTCCTTCTCTGTTTCTTCCAACCCTTGCCTGATGCCAATTCCCTTAATATAAGATTTCCATTCCAACCTACATATCCTTCTCATCCTTCTTCTCCAGCATGATCATTATTTTCCATTTCTTCCTCCCCTCCTAGTGGCTCTTTCTGCCCTTCAAGGACTGCTGGGTATAGTCAAGGGGCTTGGCTTCTTCCCTTTAGCTGAGGGCAGTAGGCATAGCTGAGCTGTTTACGTCAGAAATGTTGTTATTTGTCTCTCCAGGCATAGGAGAAATAGGATGTCTGCCACCCTCAAGAGGCAACTTCATCTATGCCTTGAGCCAGCTCTGGGTGAAGGAAAGGCAGACCTGCTTTTGGGAGCTCCAGCTGGAGCTTCTCCTTTGGCCACAAAGACATGGTCCTACTTGTGAAAGCTACTGTAGCTACTGAATGCTCATGACAGCCATGTGCAAAGGACCTTGAGGATCAGCAGGCTGTGGCAGGAGCTGTACAAAAGCTCTAGATGTGACTGCCTTACCTCCAAAATGCCTGACATCCAGAAACACAGCAGCAACAGCAACAGCATGGGACAGTACAGGTGTGCTCCAAAGGGAGATGTTAAGTCTGGGATTTCAGCTGGTATCCACCAGCCACGAGGGGGGCATGCCTCCAGCAGGGCTAGGAGTGCTTGTGCTGTTCCCTGCTGGTGGAAAGGGCTGCTGCTGCCTGCCTGCCAGCTTCTTACCAGCGTGGGGATGTCTATGCAAGGTGATCTTGCAACACTGCAGGGGCAGAGATACCCAAGCAACCTGAGAGAGGTGTAAAGTAAGGCATAACAGGGCAATGGTAAGATTGCCCAGTACATGCCTGCACAACTCTCAAAACCAGCATATTCTATGCCTGCACAACCCTCAAAACCAGCATATTCTATACCCAACAGATTTGCTGTGTCTCAAAGAAGGATTGTTTTATAAAGATCACCTTTCTTTTTTCTTTTCTTTTTAAAGGAAAAAAAGTGGTGCCTCACCAACAGATAGAGTAGGGCAACTGAACTCAATACATTAAAGCTGCTGTATCAGGAAGTACAGAACAAACCCACATCCCATAAGAACTAGACCGCTTGTAGCTTTGCATCCAAAAACATTAGTCCATTTATTGCTCATTAAAAATTCCCTTTGTCTCTTCTCAGTTGTGGTGCATGCTTGAGATCTTAAAGCTGGCATTGTCAGTCTTTGATGCAATGCTTGAGATCTATTTACTCATTAAATTTCAAGTGCAGGACACTTTCAAAACCTTTTCCTAAGGGCATCCTTGGGTTCTGTTTGAGAGAGTTACCGTTGTTTTCCCTCCTACCCTGAAGGGCTGTTTACTGTAGCATCTTTCCCTTTTAATCCTCTTTTCCTTTCATGTGTAACAGTGTTAAACCCAGCACAGCGGTAAAAGGCAGATCTCGCATATTATAACCGCCTATAGTTAACTGAAGAAAAATGCTTCACAATTAGGGGTCACATTTCATAAATTAGCACTCCAGAAG
The DNA here is from genome assembly GCA_013399055.1 of Ramphastos sulfuratus. NCBI lineage: Eukaryota > Metazoa > Chordata > Aves > Piciformes > Ramphastidae > Ramphastos > Ramphastos sulfuratus. The sequence continues at coordinate 22,228 of WBNM01015976.1, read as the reverse complement.
CTTTTCCCTATGTGTTTTCCAGCCTGTTCTTCCAAGTCCTAGGTTTGTGTGGATAGATTTTGAGAACTGATCCTGTGAGTTGATGTGCACTCTGTACAGCGACTGGACTGCCACAAAGAGGATTTTTCTAAGGAAACCCTAGCCAGAGAAATGTCTTGAGATGTACCCACTGGAATGAGGGCAGTGTTGAGATGCTGAACTATGACAGAAAACATCACGTTTCAAAGCTGGCCACTCTTTCTGGTGTTTGTTTATCACAGGATGTCTTGATTTCTCTAGCCCTTTTTGCCCTATATCTGAGAATATTAGAACTGTGAATACATTTATCTTCATGACTTTTCTGTATGGTGGTGTGGGGCTCCACATTGTACAGATCTGAGAAGGCATCATTTGACAAGCACTTCTTTCAACAGCAGTGCCAACATAAGCATCCCCTGATTTCCCCTTCCCCTTTGCCACTACTCACTCACCTCTCAGTTGTATCAGTTTCAGTGCTGTGTGCAAAACAAATTGCAGAACACATCCAGGTTAAAAATAGCTGAGAAAGAGAGAGAGAGAGAAATTAATTCCAGAACCTGGACTGATACTCTACATGTACATCCAAAGCCAATACAATAGAACCTTTATAGCTCAGATTCAATCTGTCTGGCTCCATCAATAACATTTACCTGATTTCATGTAGGACAGAAAGGTAGAATTTTCAAAAGCTATTGACTTCCTTCCTAAATCTGGTGTGAATTGATGGCCAGATGAGGGATAGAGATCTTAATTAGAGAAATGCAGCCATCACCCAACGGGGTAGTGTTTGTGTGTACACTGACTGACCCTGTGTATGCATTGGCTGATCAGATAATATTTATGTACCTGACTGCTGCTTAACGAGGAGTCTTAACAGAGTACCGAGAAGGAAGAGTTGAGCTTATTGCAGCTATTTTACTTTAGAAGGAGGCGGGGGGAGGAGGGAAGCAACTACAAAGCAAGGGTCACAGACCCACAGGAAAATATAAGCTGTTAGTTCCCCCACTTGCAAAACAGCTTGTTTTAAAAAAAACAAACAAACCCAAAATTCTATAAAATAAGATCTTTTCTACCAGTGAGTTTGTGAATCAAGTGAATAGTTTCTCATCCAAGTTGGGTGAGAGCTGAGCATCAAATTCCTATTCAGACTCCAGTAACCACTTTTGCTCTTAGCACTCTGAATGCCAGTGGAAAGCATGGACACTGATTTCTTTTCCATAGTGAAATGTCACTTAAAGTTCTTGTTTTTCCTATCTCTTTTAAGCACTTGCTTCATATCTGTTCCTACCTGCCTTCTTTGTAATCTGCAGTGGTTCGCCAAGAGCTCTGCTCCATTCTCTTCTTTTGTATCCTTCATGCTTCCTCTCTAACTAATTAATGGCCTCCTACAGTGTGATAAACAAAATATGTGTCTTTGAACACTTTGGTGAGAACAAAAATTGACTCTTTCTGACCACCTCTTCTCATAGACAAGAGACCTTGGGTCTCCTTGCCACATCTGCTAATCTGCAGAGGGGACTGGGTGGGAAGGGAGCCACAGAGTGGAGTGGGACACATGAGCTGCAGCCCATGGATGGAAGTGGAAGGGTCTGTGTGTTGCTGTGTTAATGTAATCTTTTCAGCAGCCCTCCCAAATGAGGCTCCTGCCATCAGGTCTCCAGTGCTTCAGCATGTGCCCACTGCCAAGCATGCAGCACCTGGGTGCACATGAGCCATGCAAGCTGAGCCCTGTGGCTGCTTGTCTCTTGTCTTGGAGAGGGAGTAGTGGACTCTGTGTCAGAAGCAGACACTGTCTTTTGTAGAAAAAGCTTTAATCAGAATAAGTCTCTGATAGAGACTCTGTCTGTTCCAACCACTTGTGAGTTTCTCTAGCCTTTGCTTTCTCCAGTAGCAGAAATTGTCATCACTATAGGCTGGTCTTGAGCTTCTCCCGGTGGGAAATGAGAGATTTGGGGAAGATGGGGATTTTCCTGGGGCAGGAAAACCCTGGGTAGCAATAATCCAGTGTAATGGGCTCTGTGCCATCTCCACTGCAGACATTCAGGAACGTCACTGGGAGTTGCACCTGGTGTGATCTGTTTGCAGATACTCCAGTCTCACCACAGGTACAGAGAAGACTCCCAGGGAAATGCTCGTGTCTGTTCCCTTGTCATTGCATAGCTCTGGGTCTGCTTCAGTCTGTATGCTGGGACAGCAGCTAGAGATCAGATCAGCTCCTCCAAGAAAAGTATCTTTGTAGACCTTCCCAGTACTGATTTACTTCCAGAGCTAGTTTCTGTAAGAATTTCCCCCCCCCAAACAGAAATATATAGCCATTGTGCAAAGGTGCCACTAGGGACCTGTAAAGGAGATCTAAAGCAGAAACTAGGGATGCCTTGTGGAAAGGAGTGCTGGAAGATTCCATCCCCTCTCCTCATCAGACACAGGAGCTTAGAAGGTGCCAGTGAATCCTTACCAACATGGAGTAGCTTCATGCAGAGCAGAGCAGCCCTTACATTGCTGTAAGTGATGTTAGGGTCTGGATTTATCCTCAAGCAAGTACAGAATTTGGGTGAGTGGTGGCAGCGGAGAATTATCACGAAGCTAGCAGAAATTGTGTAACTGGTGTATCAAAGGCCCTTCTCCTCTCCTACAGTCATGTTTTAACAGCACCCTGTTTTATTCCACGTGTCAGTAAACAACAAAATCATTACTGATCACACTTGCCTTAAGCAAGAAGACACATGTGAACAATAAAGCAATAAGCCACACTTTCAAAAGTTCATGTGCAGAAATGTCTGTTGTACAATGTATAAGCAGCATGGGGTCTGGATGTGGCAAGCAGTAACAGGAGAGGGAAAGGGGAACAGATGGAAGCTGTACATGAATAACAAGAATGGACGTAGGCTCAGATCAAGTTTTGTAGTGTGCAGAGGCTAAGCTTTTGAAAAGCTTTAAATAATAACCACATCTTAAGGAGGACTGCATCAATGGGCATGCAAATAAATGTGCTGAATGGTGAAACTGCAGAGGACAGAGCAGTGGAGACAGTGATAGATAGAGAGCATATGAGAAGTTGCGCCTGACACCCGGGCCATGAGTGCTATCAAAGGTGTGCACATTTCAGAAATATCAGCCGCCCTGAAACCTCAATGGCTTAGCAGTAAAACATCAGGAAATGATAAGTCAGGGTCAGAAAGGTCTGAGAATTCCACGCAGCTGAAATAAAGATTGAGCAAGAGGAATTAGCATCAAGAAATGAGATTCAGATGTTTAAAGCTGATTGTCTGAACCAAGTTAATGTAATGCACCATGTTTCACTTCAAAATATTTGGATCGTGCAGCCAGGAAGACCTTCCCATGATTGTGAAATGCAGCAGCTCTCTGTATCTGAGAGGCATGGGATAGATGCACCTGCCTGGATATGAGCAGGCTATAAATTATGAATTCGGATTCCAGCCTTTAGCAGCCCAGTCCAATTTTACCAGTTCCCTGGCCCACTAGCACACAAAACAAGCCCAGCAGAAGGCTGTATGAAGCTCCTATCTTCACATACTCTGGACTCTTCATGGATTGAAAATGCTCTCTGTCTAACTTGACTGTGAAACGCTCTAATGATCAGCATCCCTTACGCTCTTTCTTTTCAGCATGTTCTGGTGAATACTTATTCCGGTCTCCAGCATTTCCAAGGGAAATTATCCCCTGTTTAGCGTTGGAGGTGAAAGCTGTAGAAAATTCTATTTACATCCTTGCAATGGTACTTATGGGACAACTGAATTTTCAATTGTCTTCATATATGCATAGAAGGAAGTCTTTATCCATATTAATGCAGTCCAGCACCTAAACTTTTTATTCAGGCACATTTCAGATGAGTTTATGTCAACTGACAGACACACATTTTTGTGCATTGTGTAAACTGCTTCAGCCTAGCAAGGTAATCTGAGAGTCCAAAAGTGGCCACTTGAAAGCCACACCCCTGGGAAATAAAAATCCCATAGGCATGAGGGTTTCACAGGCTGGCAACTCAATTTGCTCAGAACTCTGATAAATTACATTGCTGGTGGGAGTAACTCTTTCCTGGGATGAGATAACACAATCAGCAGTCCTTGGGTGAGAAACTAATTAACTGGAGACAAGTATAGATACTCTAACAATACTCCTCCATTCACTGTCTGTTCATGGTGACCAGTTCTTGATTGGGGTGATGGTGTACAGAAAGAGGAGACAATGCAGATATTAAGCTCTCCTGTCACAGATCTTTTCCTTTGCTCTATTTACATGTGTTTTCATTGCAGGTAGATGTGCACAATTACAGTCCAAAACTCTCTGGTACATCTTTAGGGAAGCTAAATTCAAATTTGACACTGATTTATGCTGTGAACAAAACAGACTAGGGTGTGTTTTCTTGCCTGTCAGCAAGTTGCACAGCAGAGCTCATATATATATGGCAAGCTCCCCTCCCACAGCCACCTCCCAAACAAGAAAGCGTGGCCAACCTGAGCATCTTGGGGAGGGCTCAGAGGTGAAGCTGTGCCAGGGGATGCGTGAACCTGGGCCTGAGCCTGCCCTCTTTCCTAGGGCAGATACAGCCAGCATAAAAATCACTACTTTTCCAGTACCTCCAGCATTTGCTGATTTCAGAAGACTCCATGGGAAGTTCAGCATCTCCTGTCACTTGAAGCTGAAGTGCATGGCCTAGGTTTTCCACCCATGCTATGGGAAGCTGTTTGAGATTTGGTCTATTGTTGATGGCTTGAAATGTTCATTTGCAGCTCTTCCTAGTTTCTTTTTAAGATATATATCATACAGACTCAGAGAGGCTACAGAAATTTACCAAAATTATGAGAGGAGAGGACATTCATCACCACAATGAAGCTTTTAATATACCTAGACAACAGTGAAGCAGCAAAGCAGTGAAGCTTGACCTGGGCAAGCACTCTCCAACATCCTGTCAGCTCCTGCAGATACAAACCTTGGTACTGGTGGCTACCTGAATTCCATGCTCACAGATGTCAGCCCTCCTGGTATGCCACCTGGCATACTCGGACATCAGCATTTATGGGCTGGGAAGCATGCTGGGGTGTTTTCTTTATTTAAAATTTGCAGCATAGAGAGCTGAGTCACTGTTTATGGTGAAAGGGACTATGTATGACCTGGGGTAGCAGATCTCCCCACATGTCCTTAACATGGGATGAGATCTTTTGGAGAAATCATGTGGACATATACCAAACACATCCTTGACAAACAGATCTACTCCCATACTCTCCGTATGTGGGCCATGTGGAAGACAGGACATGTTGCTTGGAGCCCATACCTCTCCACAAGCCTCAGTCCTGAGACACCCTAGCAATGGCACCTGACAGAGAGCTGGTGGAGCCTGTGGCCTGTTTTGCTGCAATTAGGCACAAGAGCTTTAGTTGTCTCCAGTAGCTCCTCTCACCCCATCCTATCAGCACAGAGAGTGAGTGATGCCAAGCACATTGTAGAGGAACAGAGATGAGACACCTAAAACAAGGGAGAGAATTCACCTTGCTTTGCTTTCCCCTTGCTCATCCTGACTGCATCTGCCATTAGAATTACCAAAATGATCCAGTAACATCACTCACTGAAAAGCTCAAAATGGGCAAGTTTCCTGGCAGAATCACCTAAGGAAACAGGCTTGTCTCAATGCTTAGAAGAACATCCCTGTCAGGCTATGCCAGTTTGAGGTATAGGAAGTTTCATGTAAACATGAGGAGGAATTTTTTCACTGCGAGGGTGACAGAAGACTGGAACAGGCTGCCCAGGGGGATTGTGGAGTCTCCCTCTCTGGAGATATTCAAAAGCCTCCTGGATGCATTCCTGTGTGATCTGGTATAAGTGATCCTGCTCTGGCAGGAGGGTTGGACTGGATGATTTTTTGAGGTCCCTTCCAGCTCCTGACATTGATTCTGTGATTCTGTGATTCTGTTACTTCTCCCCTAGGCCTGTGATTCACTCCCCACTCAGCTGGCACTGGCAGACCACACTTTGGATGCTTTGTGATAAGAATAGTGTTATTCTTTCCTGTCTCTAGCTTGTCACAGCTAAAATTATTACTGATTTCACAGAGGATCCATTTTCATGCACTGTTTTGATTTGTTTGTTTGTTTGTTTTTCTGTTGGTAGAGGGCTTCAGTGAGGTTCACCCAAACCACCAAAGAACAAACACAAAAAAAATCAATAAACACCTTTGACATGATGCTTTCCTTGCCCAAGCTTGCATCCAGCTTGTTTTACATCCAGCAGGTCAGGAGAAAAGGTTCATTTGTGTGCTGTAATATGTGCTCTAGCATTGCCTGCTTGAATTTTAGCACTTGGCAACTTTGATAAATTCTTGATGCAGCTTGCAGACATAGTTAAGAATGTTTCTACCACCTACTGCAGGAAGCTGGTCATTGTATGAAAGATCAAAGTTGCTCACACCAATGCGGGAAGGTTTTATACGAGCAAAAAAGGAACTACCAAATGGTTGTATTTGGATGTAGGGGTTTGCCACTGCCCACATACTGGTCTCTACATTTGACCAAAACCCACTGGTATCAATTCAGAAAAAAACCCAACCACCACTGCAGCACCACCCAAATTACTCACAGGCTAATCCTCCAAGATACTCCATTATCAAGATGTTTGGTATGACTTTGATAAATGGGTTTATTGAAAATTATATTAGACACTTACGTAGAGTGTAATGACCTGAAGTGGCTGTGCTTAAAGGCTGACAAAAGTGGTACCTACACTGCAATGGACATGTTTCACAGAGATGTGTGTATGCTACATATACAGCACTTGCAGAACAGGTAAATGTTTATCAGCAACTGAAGCTCACTGAATCAGTTAATTGCTTCATGGCAATAAACTTTAAAAAATCACAAAGGCAGGCAGGATGTTTTCAGATGTTTCTCCTGAAATCAAGTGTCTCTGGGATAAAACACATGTAAGAATTACTGTTAAGGAACTTCTGGTGGGCTCTGGCAGTTTTGATGTGAACCTAACTGCTGCTGGAGTTGCATGTGCAACTGCTGCAGGACCGCCACTGAAGAAAAGACCAGCAGGGGAACGCAACCAAGTGTGTCCCTCCTCACTTCTGCTTTCTCCACCCCTCCACTACAGGATAAGAAATCTGAGAAAAGACAGATAAAACAGATTTTAAAATTATTTCAGTGGCTCTGTCAGGATTTTCCACACAAACAGGATTCAGAAGCATTTGGGGTTGATTTCCTTTCATTTCTGATCTTTCTACATCCCTGCTCTGTTCAGGTTTACTATTCTTCAGCTCCCTGTACAAACAGGATCTTTCTTCAACAATGTTCTGCCACATCATCTTCCTTCCTTTGTATACAGGCTGATGCTGCGTGTTACACACCACACTGCTTCCTAAGGCACCTCATTTCTCAACACTAGCAAAAACAGGAACCAAAAGCAAAGCAGCAATAAAACACTGAATTCTCACTCTAGCTGAAAACTGAACCCTTGAAAGTTTCTGATTCAAGATGACGTTTCAGGTAACGGATTTTTTTCTAGTTTAGTGCTTTGGGTGCCATACTTGGGACTTACACTTTTTACCAGATTCAAATGCCTCTCCAGCAAGATCTGCAACACTGACCCAGGGTTTTCCTCCCTCTTTTTTTTTTTTTTTTTCCTGGTGTGTGTGTCAAAAGTGAGGCTAGCTGAGCAAAGTGCACACTGTTTCATTGTTCACCTCTTTCCTCCTGTCTCATAAGGGTTGCTGTCTGATTTTTTTGCTCCAAGGAGATTAGATAGCATGTCTTCAGGGACAAGAGAAAACCACAGGGTGCATTACACGTTGCACAAATGCTCTCCTTACTCTGAGGCCTGAAGAAACAAGGAAGGAAGCTTGAGGCTGGTGGTTTGGCAGGTGTGGGGCCTTTTTTACACAGACATCTGTTTTAAGTGGTAGCTCTGGGTTCAAGGATGAGCAGGGCTATTCTCTGTGTCATGGCACAAGGGGGTTTGGGCTCCCAAAGAAGCGATGTCATCCATTTGCACAAGTTGTCTTCAGGACTCTGCTCTCTCTATTCATGGGGCAGGGCTGCAAAGTGAGATGATTCTTCCCTGTAAACTGGCAACTAACTGGGTAATGCAGCTGCTCCCCTGCTGCCAGAGACAGAGGTGCCGCTGCTGCTGCTGGCACACCAGCGTGCACAAAATGGATGGGGTTAGAGTACAAAATGGGTGAACAGTAACAAATACACTAAGTTTGATCTAGTGTGAGGTGTCCCTGCCCATGGCAGGGGGGGTTGGAACTAGGTGATCCTTGAGGTCCCTTCCAGCCCTGACAATTCTATGATGCAAAGACCTCGTGAAAACAGTTTGCATGCTACCATGTACACCACATTAAAATGAACTTCTAAAATCCCACTAGATTATTTCTAGTGGNACCACTGTTTCCTTTTCACAGCCTGTAATATAATTTTCTCTATTAAAATATTCCAATTAGCTCAAACCAGCACATTTGGGTAACACTGCAAGTGATCCCATTACAGTTTTGAATACACTGCTTCCTTTGGCAGGATGTTACAGCACACTCTCCACTAAGCCCTGCACCTTGTCTGAAGGAATTCATTAGTGCTTGACAGTTAATTATCCATGGAATAACACATCTGGAATCCCCACCTTAGAAACAATCTAGAAAGGAACTGCAGCTTTTAGGGCCGGATCCTGCTTTGCTAAAACACACATGTGGGGAGGAAAAAAAAGAGTTTGGATAATATCCTCCCCAGTGGGGATTCTCTGGGTCAAGTAAGCATTGAGCCACATTGTTATTTTAAATGACAGTAAGTTCTTTCTCCTGTAGTTCACTTCTGACTTTAATGAACATTTAGCTACTTAATTATCTTTAAGACTGCTACTCTTCTGCTACAGATTGCTGAAACTGGTCAGTGAATTCAGAAGTTATTGGAGGAAGGGCAGATATGCAAAAAAGCACAGACCAAGACATTTTAGACAGCTGCCCATGCAATTGCAGACCCTCATTTGCATAAGAAATAAAGTTAAAATCATCTCAAGGTGAGAGAGAGTTGTTAATGCCTCTCAGCACACTCATTAATACATCCCAAAATATGTCTCAAATGCATTGCCTTGTCCACCAACAAGGAGACTCAGTTGAGTGCTCCTTTAGTCTGGGTGGGAGAGAAGCTCCGGTTTCTGAGATGGGCTTCATGGGGACTGCTGGGCTTTACGGCTTCTCCAGAGGGTTTAAGCTTTGTGTGAGAAGAGGAGACTGGGGGGTGACCTCACTAATGTTTATAAATATGTAAAGGGTAAGTGCCAAGAGGATGGAGCCAGGCTCTTCTTGGTAATGCCCAATGACAGGACAAGGGGCAGCGGGTGGAAGTTGAGGCGTAGGAAGTTTCATGTAAACATGAGGAGGAATTTTTTCACTGTGAGGATGACAGAACACTGGTACAGGCTGTCCAGGGGTGTTGTGGAGTCTCCCTCTCTGGAGATATTCAAAACCCACCTGGATGTGTTCCTGTGTGATCTGGAACCCTGGCAGGGGGGTTGGATGGGATGATCTTTCGAGGTGCCTTCCAGTCCCTGACACTTTGTGATTCTGTGAGCTGGCTGAGCAAGGGCTGCAAAAATCACCTCCTGTCTTTGCTTCATGTTGCAAAGGACAGGAAAAAAAAATACGCTGATGTCTACATCAGAACAGGCAAAATCCTGGCAAGATGAAGGAGTAGGCAATATCATGCCATTCTTAGCAGCAAAGACAGAATTTCTCACACAAAGCATCCTGCTGTCACATTTAACATAGTCTCTAGAGCCATCATGCCATTCGTGTTGGTCACCAGTGAGACACACCACTGCAGTACTTAACAGAAATCTAATTTAAGCTAAACTTTGGAGCTGGAGTCCAAAATAAAATTGTTTTGTTCTCAGGCAAAACTAAGAGAAGAAAGCCACACAAGGAAGCCTGATGTTCCATAACTGGTATCTTTTTATTATATACATTTTTTTTTCCTATCTGACAAGTATTAGTGTGACATCAAAGAGAACCTTCCCGGTTCACGTGGTGGCACAGCTTAAGTGTGCCGGTAAGTGGTGAAGAGATGCTTTGCTCTGGCATGGGCCTAAATTCTACAATTAATATGTGGTTATAGTCAGAGAGCACATTCAGTAGGAAACGGCACCTTGTTACTTCCCAGATTATCTGCTCCCCGTGGGGTAAATATTTTAAACATCATGCAGAGTTTTAGCAACAACATTCCTATTAAAGTAAATGGGATTTGAGTGAGGGTAAATCCAAGTGCGCAATGCTGGAACGTTATACCAATAAATCTTCTGCGTCTTACGCTCTCTGCTTTTATTCGCTGACACAAGTCAAGCGTTTGCTGCCTTTGCAAGGTTCATAAAGCACAAAGGGAGGGTGTGTGTTCAGCATTGCTTCCTGCAGCACTGGCTGCAGCTACAGTGTGACAGCCCGAAGCAAAAAGGACTTGGAGGGCTTCCTCAGCTCCTCCGCGCCGGCTGCAGCCTTACCCGTGGGAGGAATCTGGCTTTCTGGTGCAAGGAGTCCAGTTCGCCCCTGGTCTGCAGTTACACAGTGATAAAGGGGGACTTTTGTAACTGCAACTACCTTTAGCCAGGAAGTATTTTGAGCAGAAGCTACCTTACAGACCCCTTCAAGGTTATTGAACATGTGAAATTACTTAACTGTAGAAACCAAATTTACTGTAAATTTTGTCTTATGATTGCATCTACCCACTCACAGTAGTGGTCGATAAGCGACTCAATTTACATAACAATAAAGGCTGGGAAAGACCCTTTCTCCAGGATTGGATATCTTAAAACAAGTAACTTGAGTTTGAAAAAAAATAACCTGCTCTCCAGTAGGCAAAGTTTCATGGCTTAACAAAGTAAGCGCAACCTACATGTGCAGTGTTCTTTGTTACTTCACTAGATGGCATGTGGCCGTGCCTGGCATGGGGGGAGAGACGGGAGAAGAATCAATGCAATGTACACAGCACTCCTGCCTCTGAGGTTCCTTTAACAACATGGATCTACGAGTCTCGATGGTGAGAACGGAATTCCCAGGATCAGGAATAGGATGCCCAACTGAAAACAGCTTCATTTTCAAAAAAGCTGAATTTTTTGCCTGAGAAGTACCCTTAAATCAGCAGTGGGGCAAGACCGGTGGAAAAGAGATTATACCAACCTATTTCCCAGGCAAAACATGCTTTCAGAGACATGAGTTCTTCAAATCTGAAAGAGGCTTGAAAGGCTTATGTGTCTGTAAGGGCGTCTGCTTTCTACAACATAGTCAGCTGGTTTAGTAAAGGACCTTATCTCTTCCCATTAATTCTGCCTTGCCTGCAGCCTGACATCATCACCGCAGCAACACTACTGACACAGCGTCTAAAACTTTGTGTCCTCCTTCAAAAGGCAAGCCATGAGCTCAATTCGCGCTCTCACTTCCCCTGTAGTAAACTGTGGCATAGCTGTCCCCTTTTGTTCTTCTGTTAACTATGTATACCTCCCGATTTGGAGGAGAACAAGACTCAGCTCTGCCCCGAGGCACTTACTCTCACAGAATAACATTAAATCACCCTCACAGGGCGTTTGCAGTGCACACGCCTTAAGAATCTGCTCCCTTCTTGCTTGGGAAAATGGGCGTTAACTCTTCAAGGTCTCACACATGAATTGCAGGAGTACCTGGATGCCATAAAGATGTCTCTGGTTCCCTCGCAAACACACCAGCAGTGCAGCCTGCCGCGGCAGTGCCTGGAGGGGCTGGGCGATGAGCACGCCGGCTCCCTCGGCAGCTCTGCGGCTGAGTCAGTCTGCAGTTTCACAACTGGCCTAAGCTGACCTACAGCTGGGCTCCTGCCAAAAGGCAGCTCTCTTCCCTCTGCTGACACTTTTGCTCTTTTTGCTGTAGGGTCAGCAGTGCCAGGGCCTCATTGGTCCTGACTGATCTTCTCTCCCTTTTTTTTTTTTTAATTTTTTTTTTTTTTAAGCCTTTTGGTAGAGTTGATTTTTGGTTTGCAGAATTGGTTGGCCAACTGGCCAAGTGGGTGATCGCACAAGGAGATGGTGAGGGTTGCTGCAACAGAAAATGCCAGACTAGTCTTTCTGACAGCAGTGTGGACTCCAGCTGGCAAGAATCAAGAATCAGTGAGGGCTGTGCACCACAGTGTGCTTCTGCAAATCTCCCCAAGTGTTGTGGGGTGCCAGGGCAGGCAGGTGCCTTGGGATAGGATGCAAGCATTCCTCTGCTCCTTTGAACACAGAGAAAGGGGTTTTAACAACCATCTGTTGAAGAATGGTGCCACCAGGAAAACACATCTAATATACATGTATAAGTGAGGGATTTTCCTGTGGTATTTAGGCCTAAGGTGTTTGCTCTTTTGCCATCCAGCTACCCACCAAGCCTTCAAGTGTGTTCAGTGCATACTAGATTTAACAGCTGATACACCATGGTTAGAGCTACCAAGAGCAGCTCATACCCTAGCTTTATCAGCGCACGTGCCACAACAGAGGCAACACTCCAAGGCACAAAATAATGCCCAAGTGATCAAGTGGCTTTCCTTGTAGTTTATGGCTAATGGCTATTCCTGATGGGAGAGTGTATCTGTGGTAGGTGCCTGACTTGGGGGAGGGTATCTGGTGAAGTACCAGTGCTGCAGCTGTATGGGAAGCTGCGAAGAAAAGAACCTAGTGTTCACACTGTGATACAGGAAAATGGGGGCAAACACCAGGGACCAGCTGAATAAGAGGCCCCAAGGCACTCCCTGAAACACGAGCTCATTCCTCCCTTGTGTGTCCACTCTAGGATGAAACTATATGATAAGACATGTTTTACCAAAGTTAACCCACAGCAGCCTTTCCACTAGCCTTCCCCTGAAGCAAAGAAGGATTATAGACAAGAAGTTAATGAGAGAGAAAAATCATGGCAGAGGGTCATTGGATGGCTTATGATCAGTTCTGTAGGAGAGGCAGGTTGCTACCTAACTTTCTTTTTATATATTTCTATGAAATGCATCTTCATGTGTTGGATCAGCTACCTTGGCCTCCAAATGCAGTGCCTCAGATAACTCATTTGGTTCTCATTTCCCTGTGCCACCACTCAAATGCAGCAAGTTGAAACATCTAGATGAACCAAGACAAAGCTGCAGTGATGCCCTTACTGTATCTATTCCCAACAGCCTGTGCTTTGAAAATCACTGCAGATATAACACTTCTCTCACCTAGCCACTGGTTGCCCTGAGCCAGGCTCCTGGTTCTGGGTCCCACTCTGCTGTTCTCTCATTTGATCACTGTTGGGCTCACAGGGCTTAAACCTATCTTACTGTCAGTATTATTTTGTTTATACTTCTCTCCCCCAAGGAAACTTACAGCAATGAGTAAAGATCCCATTAAGAAATGACTGGGCTATAGAGAAATGCTGCCAACTACTGTAACAGGAAAACATTACAGCTCCCTTTTGTCCAAAAACAACATTTTCTTGCTGCGGGTAAATAGCTGTTCCAGTTCTTCTGGGAACAATAATCAGGGCCCTCTCTACTGCCTCAGGCAGTCCTCCATCCCAGAGAGAAGCTCACTTCTACAGGGTGTGTCCAGATGGCATCTGCCTCTCCCCAGGAGCTGAGAGAACACAGGATGGGGAGACTGGCAGAGAGGAAGCCAAGGAGGATGCTCAGAGGAAGTTGGTCCTGCAAGAACGTGAAAAAGAAGCTGAAAAATTGTTCCCCACCAGAATGGCACTCAGAATAGTTTGTCAAGGCTCCTCTCTACCTAGGAAAGGATCTTACTTGGTTTCTTCTCCCTCTAATCCATGCCATGGAACCTGTAATTTTGAAAGCAAGTCTGTTCATGTAGATGGATGTCTGCAGAGGCAGATGGAGTCTGGGGATCCACAGACCAGGGCTGTGTTTTGTGTGGTGCCATCTTACTTCTGTGCCTTGAGGCAAGTCCCCTTGCCTTTGTCATCTCCTTGCCTAGGTTTACTGCATGGGCTGCTCAGGAACGTTACACTGACTTCCACTGCTCTCAGAGCACCTAGCAAACAATGGGTTCATTTTAGCTGGGCTTTCCAGGTACAAACTAATGTAACTATTTAAAAAAAAAAAAAAAAAAGTAATGCCATTTACCAAACCCCGTTAAGTTATACCATGAACAGATTTATCAAACCCAGTTATACCATGAACAGTAGATAAAGAGATACCATAATCAGAAACTAGTCCTCCACTTACAGTCTGCTTTTAGTTCGTGTGAGTTTTGCCCATAGGAATCTCTTCTCTCCCCACAATGCACAGGTCTTTATCTTCCTGAATATATTGAGGTGTGGACTTGTGGTAATTTCAAAGCAGCTGCTCAAGTTCCATTAGTATCGATCTGCTTTGAGATAACATTGGCCTCATTAGGCTTTGCTTCCTGCCCCACTGCTCATCAGCTAGGGGATGGCTGAGATAACACCTGAGAAACAATGCTGGTGCTTAGAGCAAGAAATCAAGACAAGTGAATCCGTTTAAGGCTTTGCCACTGATGACAGACAAATCCTTGCCCCTTTTGTTTTCCATTTTCCTCTCTGATATTGGAGCAATAGTGGTATCTCTTATGGCAGAGACATGACTGCTGTTTCGGTTTGTAGAACACTTTGAGATGGTCAAAGCGCATCTCAGCTGAAGTACAAAGCACTGCTGTTGTTTCTGAAGCTTGTCCTAAACTAACCTCTTCTGACCTAACACTATATATCTGGTCTCCTGTCACATCTCTACTGTAAAATAAACTGTGTATTGGGAGAACTATTCACTAAGCATGCAACTTTAAAAATAAAAACACTTCCAAATGAAAGCCTGCTTGGTTTTAAATCACTGCTACTGCAGGTTTGGGTTAATCTGAGAATACTAAATTACGGCCACAAGCAGAGTTCATGGAAGACTCTCTGACCTTTCATGTTTAGCGTAATACAGCCTCGATCCTTAGCGCTTTGAAAGACCAAGAAGCTGTGTAAGGTCTTTTGTCAGAAAAACTACTCATAGCTCACAACAAAGGCATGAACAAGTGTGTTACATAACTGATGAGCTAGTCACATCTAGGTAGACATAAAAACACTTATTTTCTTGTCACCTAGCAATATCGCAACAGATTATACCTGCTTCTTTCAAGTCTTGCTGCAAAATGTGCTTTGTCTGTGAATGTTCTTCCAGCAGCAAAGAGTGTACTGTAGAAGGGCACATGGCTCTGGATTCCTGCCTTAAGGCCCTGACTCTGAGGCTGCAGATTGCCACTGTCAGCATCAAAACAGGCTGTGCATTCCCACATGCTGTGGAACCAGACCACCACACTTTTTCTCCTCCACATCACTTTAGCAAAGCTACAGGATCTCCAGCACAAAGCAGATTAACTAGTCAAGTCTAGAATGGGTGTAGTTGAGCAGGCTCTCATCACTGTCCTCTCTTCAGCATCATGGGGTGCTGCATAGTGTG
Source organism: Ramphastos sulfuratus (assembly GCA_013399055.1). Lineage (NCBI taxonomy): Eukaryota > Metazoa > Chordata > Aves > Piciformes > Ramphastidae > Ramphastos > Ramphastos sulfuratus. Next base: position 6,758 of record WBNM01015976.1, on the reverse strand, counting down.
CATTGCTCCTAATCTCTGACACAGCAGCATCTCAGGAGAGCTTCCATGGTCTGGACATAAGTTCTGATTCCCCTTCTCCTGCAGACTGCATTTACACTAGGTCTTTTGGACATACAGAACACATGTATCATGTTCCTAGCAAACACTGCTGAAGCAGGGAATGCCTTGAGTGATTCTGTGATTCTGTGCATCTGACCTTGCACCATGCAATACTAGAGGCACGGTCATCTGCAGCACACCAAGATACGCATGTGCTCTGCTTACCCAGAACTGCTCCATGTTGTCTGTGCACATCACAGCTCAGCCTCTCCAGGGAATGCTGAGTTTGCTGTTACATTTGTACACCAGCCAGAGCTTTGCTTTCTGGTCTCTGAACGGTGTATCCTGAAACTGGCTGCTTAAAAGGTATGCTTCGGAGACAGTAATTCTGTCCTTTCCCCTGCTGTTTCTTGTTTACTAGAGGTGCCTAATTTCTGAGAAACAAAGGAGCTGGACTCTGGGCAGTTTAGGAATAATCAAGAGCAGGATGAGCAGGATGCTTATACAATATGTACAGCAATGTGTGCAGGGCTGAACAAAGGCCTGCGATACTGGGCAGATTGCGGACACCCGGCCCTTAAGTTGCTGCAGAAATGGTAACAGCAATGAACCTTGACTGCCCTGCAAACTGCAGCTGGAGAGTGTAGAAATCTACAGAACAACCAAATGGAAAGCTTATGGCATTAAATACATGAAAGAAAAGCCTTGGGACTAAGGGAAGGAATTGTGTAAGTTCAGCACAGAATGGTTACTCCTCAGGGGACTATTCAAAGATCATTAACTAGGTTTGCCAACTAGTGCAGCTCTGTCAGAGTCAACAGAGACATGGAAAGTTTGTACAGATGAAATTTACACAGCTCCAAGAGACCAGAGTAAGTCTTCACTTTCCTCAGTCACCTGGCTCTGCCTCTCGGTGCAGAAACCCTTCAGAGATCTTTTGGGGTTTGTGAGTTGATGGGCTTGCCTCTGACAGAGGAAATCAGGGAAGTGGAGCTGTACGACTGAGGTAGAGTGGTAATACTAGGCAGTTAGGATGTGTCTGCTTGTGTGGACTTTCATGCCAGAGCCATTAACACATGGTGTGGTCCCTACCTGCAGTGCAGCCCCAGGTGCTCATGCTCCATGACCCAGGTGGAGAACCCAGGTGATCTATCTCTCAGCTGCATTACACACTCATAGTTCAGGACTGCAAACAGCACTGCCCTGCAGTCACCAGAGATACAGACTGGGCTGCTGTTACTTACCACAGCACATAAAGCATCCTGGCCTGCCCTCTCTCTGCATGCTTCCATCCCTCCACCAGCCTCCTGCACTCCCATTCTGTGGTGTCCCACATCCCTTTCTCCTTACAGCCAGCCATCACTCAGCCTCCAAATCTGACCGTAGTGGTGATGTAGACAGGGTTGTCAGCATAATGCACAGCCATGGGGGCAAGAAAAGGAAGAGGCTACAGTAAGGTAAATACTCTGCACACTCTAGCCCTCTCATTACTGTGGGAAGATAAGCTAACCTGTTTCAGCTAATTTGGCTTAGTTCTAGATACAGGGTGCACAAAGGCATAGTCTGAACACAGGAGAGAAACCTAATATATAATCTGCACTGGCATAAAGCTAATTCTAGGGCTAGAGTTCACTGAGCAAATGTAGATATTTAAACTGTAGGTGTCCATGTGCACGTTAGTCACCTTAGGATGTTGTTTTAAGTCAGTGAGAAATAGACAGTTTTGGCATATGGTAGAAATTTACACTCAGTTGAGCTAAATTGTGCCTTGTAAGTTCCTGCTGCTCCCTGCTGACAATACAGGGAGTCAGGCATGACTAGCTCACAGGTAAACGTCTGTATGACACACACCAAATGACAGCTGAGATAAATCACATGTCGTAAGGCCTTGCTTTGACACAGGGATGCTACCCGCTAGGGGGCTGCTAGGACGGGGCTTCATAGGGTGCCTGGTGGGGCATGCTTTTGGTACTTAACAGCAAAAGCCAGGGAACCAGACTCAGAGGAGAAACAGAAAGACTCAATGATAGACACAGCAAACCCCTTTGGGAACATAGCTGCTGAAGCAACCATGACTTCATTAGACTTGCTCAAGATGCCCTCTAGCCCAGACCTTTCACCTCATTTAATGGTTTCTTGGCCTCAATCCCTTATAATTCTGAAATGAAAAAAAAAAAATCTCTTTTGACTCTTGTTTTCAAGCCAGGGCTGTTTGATTTTGAACACTTTATTGAAGTCTATGCTACTGATTGATTTCAGGTTTATTATATTTTCCCCTTTGAAACATGCTACAGTAAAAAAAAAAGAAATCTGTACACTTTGTCATTTTTCATGTAACCTCCTCCCTTTTTTTTTTTTTTCCCCCCAATCTTAGCAAATGCTCAGTCTTTTCCACTTCAATAGCTTGAAATTCTCCCCTGGGAGCCCTAAGCTCTTTAAATATTTTTAGGTTGCCAGATTTCTTATGTTCTCTCTCCAGGAAGCCAATTTTGTTTCTAAGCTCTTGAGAGTAGTCCAGCTTCATCTTCTGCGCACTCACTGCATCACAATAAAATGCTGCCTAATTGCTGCCTCAGCTGAGTCCCAAAGGTGCTGGAGTTTGTCTCTAGGCTACAGTTGTGGACAATAAACTCTTCTCAGACTGGAGTTAAGCCTTTTTATTATTTAAATCTGAGTCATGTAAAATTAGTTTACTAGCAAGTAATCCACTAAGATCTAGTATAGAAAGAAACTCCCACATATTGTTTTTCAACACAATGAGAGAATGATCATATATAAAGATTTGCAAGAAGCTTGTAATACAAGATGTAATAGAAGCACCAACATTTAATTCAGGCAAAAAGACACGAGAATGTTCCTGAAAGCCTAGGAGTTGCTCTTAGATATCATCTGTTTGGTTTTCTTCAGCTTAAAATTAAAACTAACAGTACAAAAAACTATTTTTTTTTCTTCTAGCTTATCCATAACCTCAAATACCTATGAAACAGGAAAGGCAGCTGTAGATAACAAATTCCATATGAACCAGATCTTTCTGTTCTCAGTCTAGCACAACAACCAGAGGATTCAGTGAGCATTTCTTTATAAAATCATCAAGAATATACCAAGACTGGGTGGCTACACCTTCAACAAGCTTGAGAGGATCCCTGGAGCGAGGAACAAATGGACTATATGGGGAGTGAAAATGAACAAATCCTTTTTCTCATCAGGACCATATTCAGCCACCTTCAGTAGTAGAGACATCCTTACACTGCATGCACAGGCATCTTCTCCCTTCATGCTCCTTTTTTTTTTTTTTTTTTTTTTTAATCCATATTTTAAAGTGTTTATAGTTCTGTTGCAAAATACAGCTTGTGATGGTAGTGCATACTCCATGGACACTATAGTAGAAAAAGTTACTGATAATTTTGCCAGACTCTAGTCCCTTAAGACAACACTTGCTTTGGGTGCATTTGGTACTGTGTGCCCAAATCCATTTTTAATTAGCCAAAATGAAGCTGGAAGAGACCTCTAGATTTTCTCAAAGTGTTTAGACTGTCCTGTAATGGAAAAAGGTCAGACATGATAGTAGAGACTCGTCCAGTTGCACACTTGCAACCTGGGACGCTCATAAGGAAGAACAGCACACATCCACGTCAAGTCAAACCAAATCAAACAGCTCTTCATATGGCTCCTTTCGTCAGCAGAGAGTGCATGCGTAACAGGCAGTTGGATCCATCTGCACTAACTGCAAGAAGACTGCTAACCACTCACCATACACTCGTTGTGCAGAGACCACTCCTGTTGCTGGGGTCTCTTATTCCTCATTAAGATTTGTCTTGATCACTTCTTGAGAATGTAACAGCAGACACCATGTGAACTGCAGAACCTTCATTACTAATGGTGATGCGTAAGACAGGAAGGATGCACAGGTCTGAAGTTTATTTTGGCAGGCAGCAGTTAGAAAAGCTAGGATGCAATTTCAGTCTTATTCAGATCAATGGGAATTTTGCCACTGATGTCAGTGGGACGAAGGCTTTGCTCCACACATCTGCCTATAATGGGAGAATGTGTATCCTGCAAGTCCTGGAGAGTCAGTGAAAATGGGATCCCACAGACTTCACCTCAGATTCACTGCATGAAATAAACTACGTGGATACTTTCTGCTCTTTTGAGTTACCTGTAAAACAAGTATGATAATGCTTTGAGTGCTAAACAATACAACATGTGTAGGAAGACATACTATCTTTTATTAGGCCAACTGAAATAGCTGGGGAAAACCAGATGAGCTTTCAGGCTTGTCTGAAATGTTTTGAGATGCTCTGATGAAAGGTGTTTGAGCTGTGCAAGGGATCATTAAATTACATTCTTCCTCTCTCTGGAAATCATTTAGTGATATTTCAAAGGAAAGATGCCATACAGAAATAACTGATTTCTACTGTGAGCGCTGTCTGGAGCTAAATATCTTCCTTCCTCTCTCTTTATGAACTAATGTAAAGAAAAAGATGTTTTAAATTACCATGTGAAGAATAATTTTGTGGTATACTGTATAGTCCTGTGAAATGTTCTGCATTAAGGGTAACTCACAATATCCTTAAACATATTTCAGTATACATAAACAAAATGGCTGGATTTCTGTTTAAGGTGTTACAGAAATCATGAAGGTATTGTTGTAAAGCAAGTAGAAAGCATGGAAGCTCCGTGAAAACAGCAAGTGAAAAAAGAAAAAAAAAGATATGAGTAAAAAAATATATTATGCTTGTAAACACTCCCTAACAAGCTCTCACATTTTCACTATTGAGTGTGGGCATCATGCCTTTGAAAGCTGTGAATCGGTTCATGTCCATAAAAGAATGACAGAAACAGCAAACACTTAATCCTCTCTTCTCCCTGATTTACCAGCAAGGACACAACAAACTGGGAGATCTCACTTGAAGTTAGGGCTAACAGACTAACAGTATCATGATATTGCAGCTGTGAGCGCAGCAAGATACATCAGTGCCATCACGGAGTCAGTACTGAGGTTACTGGGGACTGTGAGGGGATGGGTGAGGGAAGGTTTAACTGTATGTAAATCCTAGTAGTATCACTTTACTAGTACTTTAGTTCCGTGTCAAGACACAAATGGTGTCAAAAACAGAGACGACTCTGGGAAGAATCCTTAAATATATAAAAAAGTGGTTGTGAAGGATGAAATAAACTGTTGTCTCTGTCTATTAGAACAACAACCAGTGGGAATAAACTGCAGCAAAGGAGATTTACATTAAACCACCAGAAAATCATCTAGAATTAAAGAAAAGTAAGCATCGGTATAGACTGCCTAGAGAAATGGTGAAACTTTTACCATTGGAACGTGTCAAAAGTGGCTTAAGCGAGTATCATCGAAAGTGTCATTACTGATGATCATCCACTGATGTGGACAACAGAACTGGAGATTAAATGGAGAAAGGTTACAATATGTGATGAGGTTTTTCTGGATGTTTTGGTTTGTGTTTTTTTTCCCCCTCATAAGATGTTGTTGAAGAATTTCTGTTTGTGTGAGATTTTGAGATGTATTTCTTCTGAAAATACTTGTCTAAGATTAGAGAGGCCATTTATCTTCTGAAGTGCCTGTTCCTCACCACTGATCACAGATGAGACTGTCTTGGTGTGGACACCTACTTACTGAATCCATACAGTCAGATAAGACAATTACCATCCTTAATGACAAATTGCATCCTTCCTAATACATATCTAAACATAACATTCAGATCTCCATTATTCATTCCAACTATACTTACTTGTTGTGCACATATGAGGTGGCACCCATAACACAAAACCATCATGTTACTTATTGTCCTGTAGTAGTAATTTTATCATGTTATATTTTGATGCCATATTGTGTGATGAAGAACGTAATGAAGGTTTCCTGGGCAGTGGTCAGAAAGTTTCCAGACAGCAATTAATAAAATCTATTCCACTTCTGCATTCCTTTCCTACTGAGACTGTCACTAAAATGTATGGTATTGCAGGAAGAAAAATTTTATTTGTAGATCTAAGAGCCAGGCAAAGCTCTGCCGAGATGAAGGTGTAACTGGGAATGTAAGCAGCTTCATTTGAGTAGGATGTATGAAGCACTTCAAGTGTTTCTGATATATGGTATTAACCACTTGTTTTCTGTCTGAATACAATTAACATATGTACTCAGCTGATCTCTGTGAACCTATGTGGTTATATTGTACTCATCCCACACTTGGGACATCTACACTATGTTCTACATTGAGGCCAAGGGAGAAAGCCTAAGCACCCAGTTGTCCTTTCTGCTTAATTGTTAGCTTTCTCCTTGGGGACCTATTTAAGTACATCCAATACATTCAAGGCAAAAAGGCCAAGAACAGCTTGACTCCTTCAGACCCATGTCACCTTTCAACACTATTTCTGCAGGCTACACTCTTGAAAGTGGAGGGGAAGTACACCACAAGGTGCACATACGAGACCCAGGCTACAGGGCACAGAGGGAGCATTCTGTAGCAACACTAAGCAGCCTGGGTGGGAGCACACACCACTGAGCCTTGGGATGGAAAACTGCTCGCTTTCTTCTGTGGATACACTTTGGAGTGGCATGGGAAGTCTGTTCCTATCAGCTGGCACTGCACAGAACAGCAGTGCTAGAGGCTTTTTTTCACAATGTAGAAAGGTTGCACAGTTTGTCTCAGTAGGAGGGGGATATTTTTTTGGTATCTCATTGTGCTGGTTTGAGCTAA